>CM053783.1:453913608-453973608 GCA_028749045.1 Cupressus sempervirens
CTTAAGTATAAAATACAAATAACATAGCATCATCATAATTGACTAAACTAATCTTACAATGAGGATAATTAAGAACAACAACTATAACAAGATATACACATGATTTAAATAAAGCAAGTAGATAACATAAGTAATCACTATCATGCATATATACCAAGATAAATGGGTCAAAGTACAAAGCTATGTCACATTTCAGGTTGATTTATTAGAATGACTAAATTTAAGTATTTATATCTAAAAATAAAAAATTTTCAAACATATGATCTAGATAAATTCATTCTAGCTAAGTTATATATGGTCTCACGCTTTCCAATTGGAAATGTCTATTAAATGCATGTTTTATACTAGTTTGTATCCAATTACTAAAAAAATAAAATTATTTCAGAAAAGTGACGTTTCAATAACTCTTACTATTTTATATATATATTTTTTAATAATATATAAACACCATTTTATAGAGCTTAGAGTCAAGAATATTCTTATATAGATTTGATAGTGTTTTAACTAGATATAGTACATTATAATTAAAAAATTCTATAAGCACATATTTTGACACTTGAAAAGATGTCGATTTTTGAGAAAAAATAAAAATTAAATCATATAAAAAAATTAAAATTTATATGATGTTCTAGAGGAGAGGGTCCTCTTCTAGAATGTATAATTTTTCTCCTGAATAGAATAGATTTGTTTTGAAAAATGTGGTGGGAGACGAAAACTATCAACTTTTGTTGAGTTGAAGTTTGAATCATTATAAAAGAGAAAATATAGGTCTAAAATTGATTTTCATTTTTATTGTTCTAGCTATATATGTTATCTATAACATAGTATGAGATCAAAGGGAAATAAGTTTATTTCCATATAGTTTTGTGGTGGGAACTAGACTCCTAATTTTCAACATTTTTTAGCAGCTAAGAAGTTAACGATAAAAATTAAGAAAATATATGGATTCTTATTCCAAATAATTATTAAAATTTATAATCCTAAAATTCATCCATTTCTACACATTTCATTAGTTTACTTCATTTTCAAATTCAAAATAATAATACCAATTTTATGTCATTAAAGATGAACATGTATAGTTTTTTTAGCCTTTTACTTTGCAAAAGGGTGACACAGGTTTGTGCTTTTACCCAAAATTTATAAAAGAGATAAAAATTTCATACATTTACTTTTCAAGAAGCAACCTCTTTCTTCTTTACCCAACCCTTATACATGTCATTTCCTTAAAATGTATCAATCTAAATTCACCCTTTTACGATTCATAAAACTACATCAAATTACATCATCTATATTAATGCAAGTAACATGAATATCCTTAACCATATTTAAGCATCATCCAAGCATTTCTCCAAGAAATAACTCCAATTCAAGCCATGAACAAACCTCTTGTTTTTCCACCCAATGGAGTGGAACCATAAGGAACCAAGCCCTTGAACTAGGAGACAAAACCATGATCCACCTAGGATCTACGGTAGTCTAAGTCTTATACCCAAAAACCAATTACAAGGATAATATAAGGCCACAAAAAATCATAAATCCCCAAAATGAAATCATAAAGAAAATGGACAATGAGAGGCATAAGCAAAGTGTGGGATTCAACCACATCTAGGTGATTGTCATCATATAATCCTATAATGTTGGGATCTTTCCCTTGAACCAAGGACTATCCTTCCACTCAGAATGTTCTTTCCCTGAGTACTCCAATAGGATATGCATGGCCTAGTAATGTTGAGATCCTTTTGTTGAGTCATGGACCACATTATGCATAGATTGTCCCCTCTCTGACTACTCCAATAGCACTCAATATTAATCTTTATTAATGTGTGAAATCCCAATCCATCCCTTAAATTTTTATTCGGTTATCACTTGTTAACCAAATCACTTATAGAGCCAACATACATAGGGCACTGGACTCTAGGCATAGAATCCTTTGACAGTCAATTTTGGGCCCCAAAAGATATCATGAGCCACTCATCTAGGGTTTCCTACCCTACTCTAGAACCTAGACACAAGCCATATAGAGTTACATAAGTCAAGGCATCTCAAAGAAGTCACATAACAGAAACAAGGCCAATAAGAATCAACCAATAGAGAAAAATGGCTATAGGATATCACTCAGTGAACCACAAACTAAGAAAACAATAAAACCACACATCTATTTCTTATAACCACACATTTTTTCAATACAGATGTGCATTTTTTCAATGCTAATGTATATTTTTCAATGCTAGGACACATTTTCTCAATGCTAGTGTGGATTCATTCAATATAACCACATATTTGTTCAATATAACCACACATTTTTCCAATAGAACTGTGCATATATTTAATATAATTGTACATTTGCTAAGTAGAACTACATATAATATGGTAGAGTGATGCATTTGAATTGACTAGGAAGAATGGGTAAATTATAGAGCTCCACATATGTGTAGCCTTCATGTGCATTTATTCCATCAAACTTAAAAAAATATAAAGAAGGATTTGAATTGATTTCCAAGACTAGATATGGTGGAGGAGGGTTTTCCAATACCAACTAGGTTGAGATCCCAGACTGAAACCTCCACAACCATTTTTGATTAAAGGATTAAACTCTTAACATTCTTGAGACATGACTCCCATGCTCAAGACTCCATAAAAAACAAGAGGTATAAAAACCCATTTAATTCAAACACAAGAGTAGAGGGATGAATATCTGAATAATTACACTATCTAAGGTAGCATATTAATTTTTTTTCTTATCCTAAGTTACAACATGTTAAAATAGATTGGGATATTTAGGCCTACTTTTTTTTGTTTTTTTGTGCTGGTATGAAATTAGGCTTGAGTTTGTAAAAGATGAAGGCTTCCTCCCTCTAACTAAGTCCTGGTGTTTGTTTCCTTCCTAATCTTAGTCTAGATACACTTTGGTTTTGTGAGGGGGGTAGTCTTCAATATTTTAATTTGACTATAGTTTTTGCCCATCCAATTTCCTATCTTTTCTTTTAATGTTTCCCTTTATTTATAGGGAGAAAATTTCATTTTTGAAAGGTTATGTCCATTGTAGTTGACACCCTCTCAAAGGTTTGATTAAATAAAAACACTTTTAATTAATAATAGTAATAATAAAATTTTAAGTCTTTAGATTAAGTACTAGGTTATCTATGTTGTAACAAGATCCTTACTTAAAGGACTCATATGACACAATGGTTAAGTCTTTATGATCTTCCCTCAAGAGGTCAAGGATTCAATTCTTACAACCTTTTGTAATATTTAAGCTTTTACCAAGATAAGGGTTGCAATCTATTTCCTATTTAATTTTGCATGAAGAGTTACATGGGTGAGTTGGTAAAGGAATAAATGTATAGGCGGATGGTTCAAAGTAATTCAAGTCTATTAAGAATTTCAATTCCTTTTTATTTATCTTATTTGATTACTCTTCCACTTTTAGTTATTAAGAGGTTGCAATATTTTTATGCAAGAAAACACATCCAACCAAGAATAATATATGCACACACACACACACACACACACACACACACACACACACACACACACACACACACACACACACACACACACACACACACACACACACACACACACACACACACACACACACACACACACACACACACACACACACACACACACACACACACACACACACACACACACAATTAGGCATATATATGTGTGCACACATATCTACTTGGTTAAACCTATATATATATATATATATATTGAGGCTAAAATCACAATAAAGGTTTAAGTAAAATATCATTTAACTAGATGAGAATAAAAATCCCCAAGTTCCCAAACTGGGTAGTTGACTCCCCTAACAGGACTTCTAGGTTCAAGGTGCCTATTTGGATCATGGTTTTATCTCCAAATCAATAGATAATATAGAGGCTTATTTATAGTACCTATTACTGCACACACTTGCATCACTAACTAACCAACATGTAACTCTACAAATAACAATGTAGTAATATCATATCAATAGTAATATAAGTGTTAAATGGGTTAGTGGGTTAGAGATTCATAAAAATATATAATCCTTATTTGAAAGCATATGAAATGTATCATAGGAATTATATCTAAAAACACACTTGATGTGAAGTATTATCCAAACTCCTACCATACTCATAATGCATAAGAACCTAATATCCTAGGAAATATTTTAAATCGGGTGGGAGGGAGGGCATTATATACTTTACCCCTAGAATTTGACTTACTCCTAGAAGTCAAAAAATTAGACTCATTCACATTTGATTAGATATCTTACAACTTCATTGGAGGACCTAAAATGATAATAGTTCTAAGTTTTATTATCATTTTTTCATAGAATAGTAAAAGACACGACATGAATAGAGGGTGTTTAATAGATCATTTTCCTAATATTACATGGATACAAAATATTGGAAACATACAAACCTAATTTTTTTTAACCCATCAAGCTATTAGTGTAATAGACACAAAAATATGCTTTCGTTAGATATTACCTTTCCTTATGCCAAATAAATGTATTCTTCTTATTCCAATTTTGAGAAAGAGGGAGAGGAGAAAAAAGTTATCATCAAGACTAAATTTCCTTCCAAAATGCTCATCATGACTAATTGCTAACATATGCATAGATTCTAGACATGGTATACCTTTTCATATATAATTGAGCATACTTTTCCTAAGACTTCCTATGTATAGGTTTATGGCTATTAATAAAATATGATATTTATAATAGTTTGAAGAAACAAATCTATATAAATTCATTCACATTGAGATGCATGGGTTCACCAAATAATTTGTTCATTTTGATCCTAGGAGGAAATAGAAAAATTTATTATCAAATATTTTCTTTTGACTTCCTATTTTATAAGGACAAGGAAGGGATTCCTTTTTAGATTACAATCATACAATAGTTTACAAGAAGTAGGAAGGAATGCAAGTTTCTAGATTGAAAATATTGAATAAGGGATTGTTAGAGTAAAAGATTAATTTAATTTAATTTATTAAATTACCTTTACTCCCTTCTTAAGATTTCCCTTTATGTACTTTGCATTTCCATTTAATAATTAATTAGTAATTATTAAATGTCATTTACCTCTTAAGGTTTGCCTTTTAGATTTTTGATCTCCTTCTATAAGGAGTGATCTTTTGTAATTATTAGTCATTCTTTCAATCTGATAATATAATTTGCATTTTTTTGAGAAAAACCCTTGCCTCTTCTTTTCTTTTTCTTCTCTATGACAAGTTCTTGCATGTAGGTGTTCTTTGACTTTTGTGGATTTGTATTGCTAAAATCCTTCATGGTATCAAAGCCGAATCTACTGTAGCTTGTTCAATATTTGGATAAAAAGAAAAATGAGGGTTTGATAGAATAGATCTAAATTTTTTTGAGTATATTACATAAAAATGGGAGGGTCTCTAATTTTTGGAGCACTTTGAGGCCAAACAGACCTCATGGTTGGATTCAAAACGTATTAAAACTCTCATTTTCATATAAAATTTGTCAATTTTTGGAAAATGTTGATTGGGGAGGCGAATTTATTTTGCATACTAGGGCCATATGACCTCTAGCATGCAATCCGAGGTAAGAAAAAAATTGCAAAAAATAAAATAAAAACATGATTTTTTTACCACAACAGTTACTAAAATTGCTAGCAATTTGGTTAACCATTGTGGTCACCACTTGCGGTCTGGTTAGCTGTCACAATCATCACTAGAAGTTAGGCTTAGACACAACTACCTCACTACCACTACCATCGCACCACCTTGCTACCATCACCACTAGAGCTCGCCACCCCACCCACACTTGGCCAACTTTCCACATGAGCACAACCATTGCACCACCATCGGTGGTGTTATTTTTTATTTTTATTTTTAAAATAATTTTTTCTACCTTTTGGAGGCCTTGATAGTTGTTTTTCTCTAACTTGAGCATACAAGGGTATTTGTTCGATCTGAAAGAAGCACCAGAAAGATGATCCAAAGATGGAGATGATGGTGTAGGTACTTTTTGAATTTTTTTTTTTCTAATTTGGTACCTATTTTTTTGCTTAAAGTCAGTTGATGCCTTCTATCTTCTAAGGGCCATAACTTGCTCATTATAGCTCCATTTTTTGATTTGAAAGAAGCGTTGGAAATATCTTCTCGAGAAATTTCTAGATTATCTTTCATTCCACCAATAATTTATACTAGGTATTTTTGATGCACAACTAAAATCTTTTTTCTCTATTCTTGTATATGCATTCCTTCTACAATTTGGGGTTCAGTTTTTGGCATTGTGAGGGGTTTTTTTTCATTAATTTCTATTATAATATTAGCATATCAGAAAAATTAAAAATACTTTCTTAAAAAAATGACTGAGACCTCTTCTTGTCTAGTACTTCTAAACCCACACAACTATCACACATGGAAATCTCATAGGCAATGACCTCTTTGTTCAAAGGGTTTGTGGTCATGTTTAGATCTAGTGCAACTAGTAGTTCAGAGACAATATTAGACTTTGCAACATAGGAATAAGATGGATGAAGAAAGTGGTCTAATTTCTTTGAGTGTTTCAAACAACTTACAATTTCATCTTGATGATTGTTCCACTCCTCAAGAAATGTGGGACAAGTACAATGACTTGTTTGGTACAATTGATGAGTTAAGAGCACTTTAGATTGAGGTAGCACTTACCTCTCTTGTACTAGATTTTTTTCTTTCCATTGATGACTTCTTGATGAATTTCAAATAGTAGAGATCTTTATTGTAGGGTTGTGGGAAAACCAAGAGTGACATTGAGTGCATTTACCTGATTGTTTCTAAGATTCATGGAAACTTTCATATTTTTGCTTCTACCTTCTATTCCACCAAAGATGCTTTGGGTAATAGATTTATCATGCCATCCTTTGAGTATTTTTGTGATTGTTTGACTTAAGAGAAAGTTAATCTCTCTCAATTGGATTCTCTCATAGGCTCATAGACTTATGCATTGGTATCTCGACCATCTTCTGGGATGAAGGAGAAGAAACATAAATCACATCCTGCAAAGTCTCAAATTGATTCTAGCCCTCACAGTTCATCAAGGAAACCTCCTCCTAAGGGGGATAAACCAAAGCTATAAAGACCAAAGTGTCCTTATTTTACTAATCACAATCATGATGAGTTATGTTGCTCTGAGAAGAAGTTAGATGGATATGCCAAATAGGATTTAGATTTGACAACTCTTCTTTAGAAGAGCGACATTGATATTCTTCTACTTCTCACAAATCTTCTTCATCATTATCATTTTAGTTGGATGGTAAAGATATAGGAAAGGGTCATGCACTATGTGCAACTACTACTCCACATTCTTCTAGATGGTTACTAGATTTAGGTGCTTCACATGATATGGCATCTTCTCAGAATTTGTTATCTTCTTTTGAGGCTTCTCCTACTCCACACATTTTGATGGGAAACAACACTTTTATGGTTGTATGTGGGAAAGGTTCTATTGTAATTGATGATGATATATTTCATGTTGTACTTTGTGTTCCATATTTTTCCTCTAACCTTCTATCTATCTATTAGATTACACATAGTGGGATAAGGAAGATAGTTGAGTTTGCACAAGATCCAATGCACATCAAAGATAGTGAGACAAAAAATATTGTTGCTATAGGGACTATTGATCATTCTCCCTCCTTATACTCTTTCTCTCATTTTGATCCACCATCTCTACTATAGGAGACCTGCTTTCCTTCTTCGCGAGAGACTATTGAGGTGAAGCCAAGTCACTTGAAATTATCTGTTGTTCCTAGGACCAACGTTGTTCCTAAGACCAACATTGTTCCTAAGACCAGGGTTGTGACTTCTACACCTCCACCTCCTATTCAAATTCTATCTATTGTACAAGATTACTCTTTAACATTGCCTACCATTGTAGCTCTAGTCATCGAGCCACCTACTATAGTTGTTGAGGATATATCAAAGGACATACATCTCCTCTTAGATGATAGATTCAAGACATCTATTATCCCACCTCCATTGGAGATTACATTTTAGGATTCTCATGCATTCTCTTTTGATCATTAACTAGGACTTCTAGCTTCACCTTACATTCAGGGGTTTCACCCTCCTTGTCCATTACCTTTGTTTCTTTTAGATTGGAGCCACATTGGTATGTTCAATGACACAAGAGTTTTTCCATTCTGGGGGGGCTATGGAGTCTCAAGCCTCTATCATGTGGGGTTTCAATGTATTTATGGTCTCAAGAGAGTCTCTTGAGACCTATCATTTGTACTTTTATTCTTTGCTATATCTTTTTGAAATAGAATTTCTCCCATGTGGTTTTCCTTGTTTCTTTTAGAGAGTTTTGGTTGTGATTGGGTACCTCATCAAACCTTATTGCCAAGAACCAATTTTGCTTTCAGCATTGTAGATTCCTTTCATTTTCATGCATTGTTTATAGTTGCATTATTGCTCATCTTAAGGGGGGTGTTAGAGTAAAAGGTTAATTTTATTTGATTTATTAAATTACATTTACTTGCTTCTTAAGACTCCCTTTTATGCACCTTGCATTTCTATTTAGTAATTAATTAGTATTTATTAAACGTCATTTACTTCTTAGGGTTTCCCTTTTATATTTTTGAACTCCTTATATAAGTATTGATACTTTGTAATTATCTCTTATTCTTCTAGTCTGATAATATAATATTCATATTTTCATAGCAAAACAGTTGCCTCTTCTTTTCTTTTTCTTCACTGTGACAGGTTCTTGCATGCAGGTGTTCTTCGAGTTATGTGGATTTGTATTGCTCAAATCCTTCAGGGATCACTAGAAAAGGCCATATTTTCCTCCTAAAAGAATTCTTAACTCGTAAAATTATTAGATTAAATAGTTCTATTTCTAAACATGATGTCAATTTAGAATTTATAGGAGAATTATAGTGTGAAAAGTATCAAATTTTCTTGGAAAAAATTCAATAAAATAATAGGGTTAGGGTTCAATTTTTTTAATTTTTATTTTAAAATAAGGGGTAAACGCTTTGACCTAGAGCTATGCACCAATGAGGCCACAAACAGGGGACCTCATCCCCATAATAATTGAACCTCTATGGAAAGGATAACAACTCAACAACTTAACCATCACAACATGCGACTATTGGCGGGTTAGGGTTCAATTTTACTATAGCTTACCAAACCATTATTTTCAAATGATACATATCATAAGTTTCTATGAATACATGTAATTATTAGAAATATAACAATAAACAAGCTTTGAGTCACCATTATATATTTAGTGAAGTAGAAATATTAGTAGATGAGTTAAGACCAATTAGCTATTACTAAACAGTTAGTTTGTGGTGACTGATCAGGGAAGTACAGTGCATACTTCATAATTATTTGGGGCCCTATTTTATCAAGAATTTTGGGCTGACATTTTAAAATTAATTATAACCTCAAGAGATAAAAATACTTGTATAAAAGTGCTTAGGGTTAGGAATTTTCATAATGTGTGATGCAAAAATTGCTTCTTGCGGTGGTATTCAGTTGTAAGGGATTACAAATTGTAATCAGGTTGTAATCACTAGATTGTAATAATATTGGACTTGCTATTTGGTGGATGTAGCCCGAGGATTGGTAAACCATGTTAAATCTTGGTGTCTTGTGTTATCTCTTGTGTAATTTATTAGTTTATGATGTTGTTTATATTTACATGTAATTGTTATTTTTGTCCATGGTTAATCCTAACAAGTGGTATCAGAGTGAGGTTGTTTTTTAGTTATTCTCTATAGGAAAGTCTCACAGTTGAGTGGGAGTCTCATGGTTGAGTAAGAGTGATGGAAGATGAGGGTAAGCTGAAGGTGGAGAAGTTTAATGGGAAAAATTTTTAGTTATGGAAGATGCAAAGGGAGGACTATCTTTATTGAAAGGATTTATGGAAGCCATTAGAAGGAAAAGCCAAGAAACAATGAACTATGATAGATGAGGACTGAGAGATCTTAGATAGAAAGGAACTTCAAAGTATATAGTTATTTCTGGCACCATAAGTGAAATTTAACATTAAAAAATCAAAGACAATGAAAGAGTTGATGCAAACCCTAGTGAAATTGTATGAAAAGCCCTCTACTTCAAATAAGGTATTTCTCATTAAGCGTTTATTTAATATGAAGATGGAATAAGGTGGATCTATTGCATATCATCTAAATGAGTTTAATACTATTACTAGTTAGTTATCTTTTGTGGGTATTAATTTTTATGAAGAAATTAGGACTCTCTTGATTTTTTGTTCTTTGCTTGAAAGCTGGAATGGCTTGGTAATAGCTGTGAGTAATTCTATTTTTGGATCTAATACCCTAAAATTTGATGATTTGATTAGTGTTATTTTGAGTGAGGAAACTCATAGGAAAACCTTAAGTGGATCTACATTAGGAAGTTCTTTGAATGCGCAAATTAGAGGTAGAATGACTAAGAGAGGAAATAGTTTTGGAAATCATGGGAAATTAAGAGGAAAGTCAAAGGGAGAGAGGTCTCAATCTAGAGGACCAAGAGATTACTGGTATTGTGGTAAACTAGGGCATAAGAAGAAATATTTCTAGACTCGAAAAAATAATAAAGGAGATAAACTAGAAAGGAACAATGAGACAAATGTGGTAAGTAAAAAATCCAAAAAAGATTCTTTGCTTCTTTCTTTAGAAAGTGTTGATGACTCATGGATTTTAGATTCTGTTACTTCATTTCATGCTACACCTCATAGAGGTTATTTACTAATTATGTCCAAGGGGATTTTGGGATTGTTTATTTGGGGGATAATGAACCTTTTTAGATTATTGGAAAGGGAAAGTTAAGATTAAGTTGTGGAATGAGAATCATTGGCTACTACATGAGGAAAGACATGCTCCATGGTTGATTAGGAATTTAATTTTAGTAGGGAAACTTAGTGATGAGGTTGTGTAGTTACTTTTAATGATAAAAATAGAAAGGCTTTAAAAGATTCCCTTGTAGTACAAAAATGTGTGAAAGTAGGCACATTATATCTTTCTACATGTCACATTATTCCTTCTACTTTGATTGTTTCAAAGAAAAATGAATGTTCAAGAACAATTGCTATAGTTGAGCAGGGAGAACAAACAAATGCTGTAGATTCTAATACAATGCTATGACACCATAGAAATGGGCACATGAGTGAGAAAGTTATGAAATTACTTCATTCAAAGAAAGATTTACCAGGTCTAAAATGTGTTAACATGGATTTTTGTGAAAGTTGTGTGTATGAAAAATAAAAGAGAGTGAGTTTTGTGAAGAGTGGGAAGGAAAAGAAAAGTGAGAGATTAGAGCTTGTGTATACAGATGTATGGGGACAAGCTCAGGTATCTTCTCTTGGTGAATCTCATTATTATGTTATATTTATTGATGATGCAACTAGAAACCTATGGGTTTATTTCCTTAGATAGAAATCTGATGTATTTCAAACTTTTAAGAAATGGGAATGCTTGGTTGAAAATGAGACTGGTAAGAAATTAAAAGGTTTTTGATTTGATAACATTTGGTGGTGATTATTGTAGTCATTAATTTGAATATTTTTCCTTCACTAATGGTATTCATAGAGAGATAACTACTCCAAGGACTCCACAAGAAAATGGAGTGGTTGAACACATGAACATGACTATAATGGAGTGTGTAAGGAGCATGGGGTTGCATGCAGGGTTTCCCTTAAACATGTGGGTAAAGGCTATTAATACTATTATATATTTGATTAATAAAGATCCTACTACTTTGGGCTATGGTGTTCCACAGGAAGCATAGACAAGTAAGAAGGTGAATTATTATTTTCTCAAAACCTTTAGTTGTGAAGCATTCACACATATAGATTCTAAAAATAGAACCAAGTTGGAAGCTAAGTTAAAGAAATGTGTATTTGTTGGATATTGATGCAGGAGCATCTTGTATGACAAAAAAATAGGGTATATCAAAGCTATTATTAAAATAATTTAAAAAAAAAAAAATTGGAGGAGAGAGAAAGTGACAAAAATTAGAGGAAAAATAATTTAAAATAATAAAAAAAGGAGAAAAGAGGAATTTCTATTTTCAAGGTTCATAGGTGGTGTCAATAGAAAAATAAGAAAATAGTTGTCATTCCATTTATCAAGGTGTGTAGGTGACATCTTAGAAGTTTGTGGAAAGTTCCTTAAATCATGCATTTAATATTTGTTGTGATGCATAAAGGAAATTTAATTTTCTAATTGGGCCACATGGTGGTTCTTAGTTGTATTTGGGTGGGAATTTAATATTCATTTTAATATAGTTGTATTTACCTTTTATCCCACATTGGTTGTGTTTGTAATGTCTTGGATGGTAAGTGCCTATTTAAGCAAGGCTTAAGGTCATTTATAATCAAGCTATTTAAGTGTAAGCTTTTCAAGTACAAGCTCTTCAAGTATAAGCTCTTCAAGTGTAAGCTCTTGTAGTGAAGCTCTCATGGTGTGATCTCTTCTTATATAGAAGCTTTGGAGGTGAAGGATCTTAATGTGTAAGATTTTAGTTGGGAAATTCTTCTTGTAGAAGATCTTGGTGTGCAAGCTAGTTGGAAGCTCTTAGTGTGGAAGCTCTCTTATATTGTAAGAGGTTGGAGTTCTCTCATTTGAAGAATATTGTAAGGATTTTCAAGTATAAAAAAAGCATGCTTTGTGAAGTATTTTATCTTCTCTTTATCTCCATATTGTTGTGTTCTTGGTTATGAGTTTGTAAGGGTGGTGTGGCCCTTTGTTAGATGGTTTCAGAGCATACCTTCATTAGTGGTATCAGAGTAGGAGTTCCTGACCATGTGGACAGATTGCCAAATGTGAGGTAGTTTACACTGGGACCTTGTGTTGGGTAAAGGTTTTCAAGAAGAAGTTCTTGAATGTGTAGACAAATCATTGATTGTGAGGTAGTTTGCATGAGGATCGTGATTTTAGCTAAGTGTGTAGATAGATCACCGATTGAGAGGTAGTTTGCACGAGGTACTTGTGTTGGCTAATATTTATCTTATTAAGACTTGATCATGGAGAAGAGAAAGAAGAAGATGACGTTTGTTATTGGATGGCATCTGAGGATTTCTAGACTTGAGAAAATGAAAGGAATAAATCAGGAGGCATTATGAGTTGCATTCTTTGATTTGCAGATGCAAGTGAATAACTTAGAAGTAGAATTGTAGAAGAGAAGAGTGCATGACTAGAAAAGAGATGTTGACAATTCTTTGGATGTAGAAAAGAAACTAGATCCAGTGGACTATCACACATACGATACAAAAGAAGAGAAAGAGGATGAAGATACATATATTTGTGAACTCAAAGTTGAAGAAGATGAAAATATTTGTGAGCCAAAAGTAGATGAAGATTATTTAAAGACTAAAATAGTAGATGATGCATACAATTCCTTGGTTAGAAGTCAAACAAGTGAAGTAGTTACTTGCCTTGTTGAAGACATGGAAGAAGAAATCAAAGATGAAGATGTGAAAGAGGTAAATTTCTATGAACTACGAGAATTTGAGATGAATTTGAGGGATGATGATGGTTTATATGAGGATATTTTTAGTGATTTGTGGTATGGGAAGGAAGATTGGTATGGCATTGTTGAGTTTATTACAGGTGTATTTAATTCAACAAGATTGGAGGAGGATGGAAGTTATACTTGGACAAAGTTCATTGCGAGGGAGTATTTTGAGCAGAAAATACTTGTTCCACCTAGGTGTTGGAAAAGAAGAAAGAAGGAAATATATCAGCAAAAAATACTTATTCCAACTATGTGTTGGAAGAAGAGAAAAAATAATATTGACAATGGCTACTTAATTTTCTGAATCCATATCCACAAAAGTTTTCCTACCATGGGTGTCTGACGCAGGAGCATCTTGCATCATGAAAAAGGGGGTATGATCAAAATTATTATTATTAAAAAAAATGAAGGAGAGAGAAAGTGACAAAAATTAGGGGAAAAATAATTTTAAAAAAATAGAAAAAATAGAGAAAAGAATAATTTCTATTTTCAAGGTGCATAGGTGGTGTCAATAGAAAAAAAAAGAAAATAGTTGTCATTCCATTTATCGAGGTGTGTATATGGCATCTTAGAAGTTTGTGGAAAGTTCCTTAAATCATACATTTAATATTTGTTGTGATCCACAAAGGAAATGTAATTTTTTAATTGGGCCACATGGTGGTTCTTAGTTGTATTTGGGTGGGAATTTAATATTTATTTTAAGATAGTTGTATTTACCTTTTATTCCACATTGGTTGTGTTTGTAATGTCTTAGATGGTAAGTGCCTATTTAAGAAAGGCTTATGGTCATTTGTAATCAAGCTATTCAAGTGTAAGCTCTTCAATTATAAGCTCTTCAAGTATAAGCTTTTCAAGTATAAGTTCTTCAAGTGTAAGATCTTGTAGTGAAGCTCTCATAGTAGAAGCTCTTAGTGTGTAAGCTAGTTGGAAGCTCTTAGTGTGGAAGCTCTCTTATATTGTAAGAATTTGGAATTCTCTCATTTGGAGAATATTGAAAAGATTTTCAAGTATAATAAAAGCATGCTTTGTGAAGCATTTTGTCTTCTCTTTGTCTCCATATTGTTGTTTTCTTGGTTGTGAGTCTATAAGGGTGGTGTGGCCCTTCATCGGATGGTATCAGAGCATACCTTCATTAGATATGGCATTGATGAATTTGATTATAGGCTTTGAGATTTTGAAAATTGTAAAATTATAAGAAGTAGGGATGTCATATTCAATGAGAAAGTGTTGTACAAAGATCTATTGCAACAACATGAGAATTAAAAAAATGATTATGTAGTGTTGGATGATACTCCAAAGGATGATTTTCTACTAGTTCCTCATGATCTATAACAACCAAAAAAAAAATACCACACACCCCAGTGAATGTTAGACACTCAGCAAGGCAAAGTAGACCTCCACAAATATTTTCTCCTTCTTTATACCTTATTTTACTAACAAATTTTGGTGAACCTGAATGCTATGATGAAGCTATGTAGGTGGATACTAAAATTTAGTTCGAGTCTACAATGGTAGATGAAATTGACTCCTTGCCAAAAAATAAGATTTTGGATTTATGCAAGTTTCTTGCAAGTAAATGGGCTTTATAGAATAAATGGGTTTATAGGTTGAAAGAAGAGGATGGAGATAAGAAAAGATTTCAAGCCAGGTTAGTTGTAAAAGGTTAGTTGAAAATTTCTTCTTGCAGCGGTATTGAGTTGTAAAGGATTACAAATTGTAATCAAGTTGTAAGCACTGGTCATAATAATATTGGACTTGTTGTTTGATGGACGTAGCCTAGGGAATGGGTGAACCATGTTAAATATTGGTGCTTGTGTTCTCTTTTGTGTGATTTATTAGTTTATGATATTGTTTATATTTGCATGTGTCCATGGTTAATCCTAACAGAAATAAGTGTACAAAACACGTATCTCCATTAAGGGTTCAAGTGTTCTAATAACACATTAAGGGAGAGATCAAAATATGAATAGACCACTATGAGTCTCAAATTTCCCAGTGTGGAAACATAGGGATCTGATACCAAAAATAATGCCCCAACTAAGGAAACCCAAAAGAATAGGCCAAAGTCAATAAGTTTGATGAGTAATTAATTTTTTAACATCATTTTCTTATTAAACTCATTAATCATAAATGTAAAGTCCTATTTTAGTTCCCTTAACATTCATTCTTTACTACTTAAATTATTCCATGAATTAGTGTTATTGAACATATGAAGTTAATATAGTTCTTAAGTATAAAATAAAATGCTATAACAACATCATAATTGACTAAACTAATCTTACAATGATGATAATTAAGAACAAAAACTATAAAAAGATATACATCATGAGTTACATCAAGAAAGTAGATAACACAAGTAATCACCATCCTACATATATAACAAGATGAATTTTATATAAGAGATACAACTTTCACACATTTACTTTTCAAGAACCAACCTCTTCCTTCTTTACCCAACCCTTCTACATGTCCTATCCTTAAAATATATCAATCTAAATGCACCCTTTTATGATTAATCAAATTACATCATTTATATTAATGCAAATAAGATGAATGTCCTTAAGCATATTTAAGCATCATCCAAGCATATCTCCAAGAAAGAACTCCAATGCAATCCACAAAAAAGCCTCTTGGTTTTCCACCCAACTACGTAGAACCATAAGGAACCACTCCCCCAAGCTAGGAGACAAAACTATGATCCACCTAGGCTCTAAGGTAATCTATGTCTTATACCCAAAAATAAATTACAAGGATAACATAAGGCCACACAAAAGCATAAAGCCCTAAAATGAAATCACGAAAAAAATGAACAATGAGAGGCATAAGAAGAGTGAGGGATTCAACTGCATCTAGGTGAGTGTCATCATTCAATCCCACAATGTTGGGATCTTTCCCTTAGGCCAAGAAACATTCTACCACACAAAATGTCCTTTCCTTGAGTACTCTAACAAGATATGCATGACTTTGTAATATTGCGATCCTTACCTTGAGTCAGGACCATATTCTGCATAGATTATCCCCTCTTAGACTTCTCCAACAATAATCAATCTTAATCTTTATTAACGTGTGAAATCCCAACCCATCCCATAAATTTTTATTCAATCATCACTTGTTATGCAACTCACTTATACAACTAGCCTACACAAGGCACTAGTCTCTAGGCATAGGATCCTTTGACAACTACTTTTGGGCTCCAACACCTATGGTGAGCCACTCACCTAGGGTTTCCTACCCTACTCTAGAACTGATACATATGCCATGTAAAGCTACACAAGTGAGGGCATCTCAAAGAAGTCACATAATAGAAACAAGGATAATTAGGATCAACCAATAGAGAAAACTAACTATAGCATGTAACTCTATGAACCAAAAACTAAAAATAACAATAAAATCACACATCTGTTAATATAACTATTTATTTTTTCAATGCTTCCATGCATTTATTCAATGCTCACACACATTTATTCAATGTTGACACATATTTATTAAATGTGTAAACTTCTTTGTTCAAAATAATTGCACATTTGTCAAATAAAACTATGCATACATTTAATATAACTTTGCATGTGTTAAGCATAACTGCACAAATATTTATTATAGTCAGGCATTTAATATGGAAGAGTGACACATTTGAATTGATTGGACATAAGGGTTAAATTTTGGAGCTGCACATATATGTAGCCTTCTTGCACATTTATTCTAGTGAACTCAAAAAGTATATAAAGAAGGTTTTGAATTGAATTCCAAGACCAAGTATAGTGGAGCAAGGTTTTCTAGTACCATCTAGGTTGAGATCCCAGACTAAAACCTCCATAGCCATTTTTGATTAAGGGATTCAACTCTTAGCATTCTTGAGACATGACTCCCATACTTAAGACTCCATCATAGAAAACCAAAGGAATTAAAACCCATCTAATTCAAACACAAGAGCAGAGCGATGAATATCTAAATAATTATAATATCTAAGGTAGCATATTAATTTATTTTTCTTATCCTAAGTTACAACATGTTCAAATAGAATAGGATATTAAAGCCTTCTTGTTTTCCTATGCCAATATGAAAATGGGCTTGAGTTTGTAAAAGATGAAAGCTTCCTTCCTCTAACTAGGTCTTGGTGTTTGTTTCCTTCCCAAGCTTAGTTTGGATATCCTCTGGTTTTTTTTTATTTTTAATTTTTTTTTTTAGGTGATAGTGTTCAATATTCTAATTTTACTATTTTTTTGCCCATCTAGTTTTCTATATTTTCTTTTGATGTAATAATAATAATAATTTTTAAACCTTTAGATTAACTACTAGGTTATGTATGCTGTAACAAGATCCTTACTCAAAGGACTCATATGGAAAAATGGTTAAGTCTTTACAATCTTCCCTCAGGAGGCCAAGGGTTTAATTCTTACAACCTTTTGCAATATCTAAGTTTTTACTAAGATAAGAGTTACAATCCATTTCCTATTTAATTTTTCATTAAGAGTTACATGGGTAAGTTGGTGGATGAATAAATTAATAGGCAGATGGTTCAAAGTTTGAATCTATTAAGCATTTTAATTTCTTTTAATTTATCTTCTTTTTAATTACTCTTCCACTATTTAAATATTAAGAGGTTGCAATATAATTATGCAAGAAAACACATCCAACCAACAATCATATATGCATATACATATCTTAGCACCTATGTATGTATATATATATATATATATATATATATATATATATATATAAAATGAGGCTAAAATCACAATAAATGTACAAGTAAAACATCATTAAACTATATATGAATAACTATCCCCAAGTTCCCAAACTGGGTACTTGACTCCCCTAACAGGACTTATAGGTTCAAGGTGCCTATTTGGATCATGGTTTCATCTCCAAATAAATTAATATAGAGGCTAATAGTACTTGATCCTACACACACCTGCATCACCAACCAACCAACATGCAATTCTACAAATAACAAGGTAGTAATATCATAGGTGTTAGATGGGTTAGTGGGTTAGAGATTCATAGAAATATATAAACCTTATTCGAAAGAATATGAAACATATCATAGGAACTTTATCTAAAATAACATGATGTAAAGTATTATCCAACCCCCTACAATACTCATAATGCATAAGGACCTAATATCCCAGGACATATTTTAAATTAGGTGGGAGGGTGGGGGGCGGGGGGTGGGTTGTATTACAATGTGCAGATCCAAAGTTGTGATGTGCTACATTTGAGAAAGACTTGTTTAGTAGGAAGAACATATCCTATGTTGATGTATTTTCATTTAAGTTCTGCAAAATCCTTTTTGTTGAAGGATCCCATATTTAGGCAAGTTTGTTTTCCTTATCTTCTTTATAAAAGTTGTTTTTTAAACTTCTAGGGAGTTTAGAAGTTGATTTTAATTTACAACATTCAAATATATAGTTTGATATTTTTAAGTTGTATTGTTGATGGTTTCACTATCAATAAAATGAAATTTTCAACTTTCAACACTTTATCTTGGGTATTTTCTCATTCTCTCATCCAAGGGGGCCCACTTGGTGAGTGAATTTAGTTAATAGAAGTAGTTTTCCATTTCTCTTAGAATAGATAAAACTATGTTGCTCTTGCAACCACATATTAACATAGCTATTGGTTGTTCCTATAACATAGGAAAATAGAGTAGTATCCTATTTGTATTTCAATTCCTACACAATTTATTAAATGTTCAATTCTACATTTAAGTTCAACATTTTCATTTTCATTGAATAGTAATGCAAAATTAAGATAGTTTAGAGCATATACTTTGCAGATACCATTTCAAGTATATGTCCTTGGTTGATAAATTAAATAAGTTCAATATGTTATTTGGAACTTTGGTTAATATTTAAGGATGTCCAATCCATAAACAATGGGTGAAAGCTCTAGTTTCCAAACCAATTAATTGACCAATATTTTTTGGTGTTGTTGCTTGGGATGGTGTCAATCTAAACCTTTTCTAAGGGTCATTTTTCTATGTTTTTCATAAAATAGAAGTTATATTTCCATTTTTTTGCATGCATAGAACAAAAGACCAACTTGGGGGATTCCTTCCTTAGAATGACCATTTTGAAATAGAAGAAATTGTATATCTTGAGCCAGAAGATCCCCAAGTTGAAAACCATGATTCAAACCAACCTATTGAAGAAGAACTGCCATTTGAAAATCCATTTTTACATGCCCAAGAAGAATTTCCTTCACCACCATCCTTTGAAGGATAATTTCACTTGAATGACCTTTTTGCTAAACTAGACTATTGGGAGAACCATCTAGCTCTTGTAATCTACCAATCAAGACAAATAGTACCACCTCTACCACCAAGGATGGTTTATCCTACCTTTCCCTTTCCTATACATGATCAATATTTTAATAATAATTTGAAGAACATCCCTTCTTCTATAGTACCAAAATTATATGGTCTTATTATTGAAGACCCTAGAACCTTCTTATTTTAGTTTGACATCCTATGTCAGAGACTAAGAGTTATGACTATACATATTATTCCCATAAGTTAAATTTGTTTCCATCTACTCTGATGGAGGCATCCTTACAATGGTTTATGAGGTTGGGTGCCAATGCTACAGTTGATTGGGATGCAATGAAGAATTTGTTTCTTACAAAGTATAAGGAGTATTGTAGAGGTTATGATATAAAATGGGATGACATTTTTAAAATGTCACAAAAAGAGGATGAAACATTAGAGGACTATGTCTCTTGGTTTATGTTCAATCTAAAAAGGAACACTCAATATCAACTGAATGAGGAGTCTCAAAAACATCTCTTCTTAAAAGGTGTTAATGATGAAAGTATTGAAATATTATACCTTATGGCAAGAGGTGATATTACTTAAAGGATTTGGAAAGATATCAAAATAATATGCCTTAATTTTTCAAGGGAAACTGTGAAGAAAGGAATATGAGTTAGGTTTGTACCTAGTAAAATTAATGCTTCTAGAGTATCAAAGGTAGTGCTTTCCAATATTTTATCTAATTTTAAGTAGGCTATTATAAATAATGTTTCTACTTAACTGGACACCATGTAAGCTAAAAGGAACAATGAGGAAGTTAAAGCTATGCTCGCTGAATTTTTCCCACACTATAGAGAAAAGAAGTGGAATTGCAAATGCAAGATAATGACCAATTTGGAAGCCCATCTAATGCCTACTAAATTCAAAGTCATAAATGAGAACGAGGATGTGCTCTAAAGTTCTCATCATATGCCTTGGGCTCAAAGACATGGTATCCCTCAAGACCCTTTCCAAAAGTCTAGTTATAATAGTAGTAAATGGAAAAACCAAATTTCTAAAACTCTAGCCCTCAAGGTCCTTATTGGAATAATAGCTAGACTAATCAATCCACACCTCCATGGAACAACTAATAGAAACAACCCCAATCTAATAAATGATAGTAACCTAATCAAAAATGACATCAACCTCATCAAAATTGGTAAAATAATCAATGCCAACAACCTCAACAACCTTGTTAGCAACCCAATCAATGACATCCTTCATAAGGTAAATAAAAATAGTCACCTTAGTAGGGAACTGATCAACCTAACCAACAAGTCATAATGTTACCACCTCAAAAACAATATGTATTACCTTCTCCTCTAGTAACCAATGCAAACTAGTCCAAGAAAACCTAGCTTCCTACCCAACCTAATCCTAATATGAACAATAAGAAACCTAACCAACAACAAACTTATTCTATTATACTCAGTGACATACACTTGCGATTAGAGACTTCTCTTACTATACCCTAGGGTACTATCATAATGGAGGTTATTGCTGATGATTCTCCTACTAAAAAGGAGGATGCACCTGCTCCATCATCTACTCCTACATAAAAAAATCCACAATTTCTTGAGAGGCTTGCTAACCCTTCTATCCCTATTAAAAATCTAGCTATAGAAGAATTAATTAGTTGAGTCAGATGACTATCAAAATACCATTGATGAATGCTATTAAAGAGGTTCTAACATACACTAAGTCCATTAGAGAAGATTTTTTTAAACATCTTGGTAGGAAGAGAAAGGATCCTCAAACAGTTCATGTTATGGGTCAATTTTTTAGACTTGATGTAGGATAAATTGTCAATCCCCAAGTATTTAGATCTTGGAAGTCTTGTTGTTATTATTTTTATTAATGGGGTTCAAGTTCAAAATGCTTTAGTTGATTTGGGAGCATAAATTAATGTGATGAAAAGGGAGGTTCCGCCTCACCTAAATATCATTGGCTTAAGAGAAACCCCCACTATCCTGATGGAATGGTTGAAGATGTAATGGTCACATTTAATTTTTGGGAATATCTAGTAGATTTTTTCATTCCATCTCCCAAAGCTACCTTGGGTGGCTATCTTATCATTCTAGGAAGGCCATGGCTAATCATTGCTGATGCTTTTATATCCTACCATTTTGGCTGAATGAAAGTCTCTAATGGAATGAACACAAAGAAATTAACTTTGTATTCCCCTTCTCAACCACTCTTGTAAGATGAAAAAACCATATGGCCTGACTTAGGTGACACTGAACTAGAAGTTAACTTAGCCATCCAACTTATGGTAATTGATAGGAATCCATTTATCGCTTGATAGGAAGATGATGATATCAATACAACCATCTTCATACATTGCTACCTCATGAGCTCCACTCAACTACTATTTTTGAAGTAGCCATGTTAGAAAAGGTGTCCAAAATTGAAGTTAGTCCAAGAAAATAATTGAATGTTAGAAAAATTCTTTCTCCAATCCACCAATAGAGTCTTCTTAAGTTGTTGTAGGAAAATCAACAAGAATTTTCATGGGGCTATACTGACATGAAATGCCTTGATCCTAAAACCTATACCCACATGATCTATATAAGCCTAGTGTTGGGTGATGCGACGCGCTCCCCTGCCCATAGGTGGTTAATTATGTGGTGTTCCATGTTCACTAACAGTCATGGCTTTTGGTGCAATGGAAAATGGGCCCAACAATTGGTATCAGAGCCTGGTTTTGGCCTGGTCATGGGTTCAAATCTCCCTGGTGCCATCCCGACTCGCATAAGCACCTGGTATGCGCGTCGAGGGGGAGATTGTTGGGTGATGCGATGCGCTCCCCTACCCACAGGTGGTTAATTATGTGGTGTTCCATGTTCACTAACAGTCATGGCTTTTGGTGCAACGACAAATGGGCCCTACACCTAGAGTAAAAACATGTTAGACAACCACAAAGAAGAATTAATCCAATGCTAAGAGATATAGTGAAAATTGAGTTTCCAAAGTTGTTAAATGCAAGATTCATTTATCCAAACTCTAACAGTCAATGGGTTTCTCCTTTGGTTATAGTACCTAAAAAGGGGGGTAAATGGAGAGTTTTGGTGGATTGTAGGGAATTATACTTAAGAACTAAGAATGATCATTTTCCCTTTCCTTTGATTGATCAAGTTCTTGATAATTTATCTAGTAAGAAGTAATTTTTGTTTTTAGATGGGTTTAGTGGTTATAACCAAATAAAGATAGCACCTAAGGATCAAGACAAAACCACCTTCACCTGTCCTTAGGGAACATTTGCATATTTGGTTCTACAATTTTGTCTATGTAATGCATGTGCCACTTTCCAAAGAGATGTGATTAGTATATTTTCTCATATATTTGTTGATTGCATGGAAATTTACATGCATGAATTTACTACCCACCTTTAAAGAGGCACAATCTAACTTAGAAAAGGTTCTCAAAAGATGTCAATAATATAATATTTCTCTAAATAGTGAGAAATGCTACATGATGATGGAAGGAGTTGTTTTGGGACACTACATTTCCTCCTTGGGTATTCAAGTTTATCCAACTAAGATTGAGGTGATATATACATTGCCTATTCTTGAAAAGCAAAAAGATGTTAGAAGCTTCCTTGGGCATGTTGTTAACTATAGGATATTCATTAAAGACTTTAGTCATATTGTAGCTCCATTGTATAATCTCTTGAAAAAGGATTGTGATTTTTTAGGAAATTCAAAGTGTGACAAATCATTTCAACAGTTGAAATAATTTTGACTATGACACTTTTGATGAGAGGTCCTAAATGGAGCCTATCATTCCATATTCATACTGATACTTCATATTATGTCATAGGAGGTGTCTTAGAACAAAAAGAAGGGGTTGTAAAATACTCTATCTATTATATATTTAAGAATTTGTAAGGTGTAGAGTTCATGTAATGCCTACCCCTCGATAACTTTTCTGATTTTATTGCCGAACTCTTTTAGGCTAGCTTTATGTTTATGCTTGATGATCAATGACATTTTTTTCTAGATTGTTGGATATTGTTTCATATTCAGTTGATATATATATTGAGTTACTTAGTTATTTCAGTTATCTCATGATTGTTTGATGATGATATATATGCTCATGTAGTGACTTTTAGTTATTTAATGATGTTAGTTAGATGAATGATTTTTATGCAGTTTCTATGGATACTTACCCCATACTTGCATGTGTATGGGGTGTGTGTATGTTTTCTTTATGTTTAACATTTCTGATGTGGTTGAGGAAGGGAGTTGTAGTCACCTACTAGTTAGGATCTACACGATGCACCACTTCCCACCATTGCAGATTTAGTTTAGAATATATGTGTTTGTACATGCATGGTTTTTATACAAATTGCAAGTATCGGGTATCAACTTCCCTAAATTGCCAGGATGAGTGTACCTTATCATAGTATTTCAATGGTATAAGTGGGCAGATAACTCTTGAGTCCAAATCCTAACCTAAGCCAATTGTACTAGAAAATAGGACAAGTATCTGAGTTAGTTTCACCTTTCTGAATTCGTTAAATGACATGAATTTGTGACTTTGACCTTAGAGTTTGACTTTGTTCTTTGACTTTTAGTTGAGTTGTTGTATTTGGTTTTGTGGGTCTTTTGTGATTTTCTATTATAATTAAATCAAATTAAAAGATAATTTAACAATTTAATTTAATCGAGATTTAATAAAGAAAATTTAGTATTTAATTATATTTAATTAATTGAGAAATTAATTAAATAAAAGAATTAAATTTAAAAGATTTTATTAAAGTTCTATTTTTGATGTATTTATATTTATTTAATTTAATGATAATTATTTAGGAGTTTTATTTTAATAATAGACTCTAAATAATTTTATTAATTAAGTTAATAAATATATTATTAAAAACATCTCGTGAATTAATTAAATAAATGAATGAAACTTAAATTTAAATTTGTAGTTCTATTTATGGTGTAGTTATATTTATTTAATTTAAGATAATTATTTAGGAGTTTTATTTTAGTAATAAACTCTAAATAATATTATTAATCAAATTAATAAATATATTATTAAAAAATACTTCAAAATTAATTAAAGAGAGAAAGGAATTATTTAATTAAGATATTTTGTAGTTAAATATCTAAAAGAGTTGTGCATGAAAAAGTAAAAGATAATTAAGTAATAAAAGAAATTGATCATCGAGTTCCCTCATGTGATTGCATAATTAGAGCCCCAAATTTAGGGGAGAACTCTTTATCAGAGATCTAGAGCTCATTTTGCAGGAACTGGGGATTTTAGAGAGGTGATTTTAGGGAAGGAATTTTTCAGAGAAAAGGGATTTTCTCGTGTTCTTCATGCGATTGTGCGTTTGTGGGTTAGCATCAGATTCAGGTAGAATTTAGTGTGTAATTTCGTAATAGTTTCAATTTTCCAATCTTCTATCTGCTTCATGTCTAGATAATCTATTCTCAGAAATTTGTTGATTTGTTTGATTTCTTTAATGAAACTCTATTGTGAATTTGAGTTGATTTTCATTTCAATTTATTTGTGTTTAAGGGATGGAAATTTTGGAAAACACTTGTGCTTGTAAATTTTAATCAATTGGATTTTTTGTTTAAAAATCAAAATTTAGAATGTAAATTTGATTAGTTTATTTGGGTTTCCCTATCAGATTATTGTTCATAGTTTTATTTTAAAAAAAAGATTGGTGGGGGCTATTTTGTTTTATTTAACAAAATTTATCCTAAAAATAATAATTAGGGGGGCGCCCACCAAACCCCCACCTCCCCCCGTTGCCTTACCTACCACATGGGCCAACAATAGTCTAGTGCTAATGCAACAATACTCTTTTGCGATTGTAGTAGAGCTGCCTAAGGCAGCCACCGTGGACAATAGGCCGACAAGCCTTAAAATGCGCTTATATTTTTTATTTAATTTAATTTTTAAAATTTGTTTTTAAAAATTCATTAAATTAAATTTTATTAAACTTGGTTTTTATTAATAAATTTAATATGTTTATAATTATATTAAATGTTTATAATTTATTAAATATTTAAAGTTAATTTTAAATTAATGATTATTAAATGGTAAATAATATTTTTTGATAATTATTATTTATTAATTAAATTAATATTTAATGTTATTTAATGAATTTGAATCAATTTTTATTATATTATGAATTAGTAATTATGTTTGTTAATAATTGTTTTGTTTTATTAATAAGTTGATAATTATTATTGTTAATAATTTAATAATTATTATTTAAATTAATTTATAATATTTAATAGAGGTATTATTATTTTTAGAAATTAGTGGTATTTGGGTGACCAAATTTAAAAGTGGAAATGGGTTCTATTATAGGGGAAATTCATAAACTTTATAAAGTTGAAAAATTAGAAATTAAAACCTGAACTCTTATGTTTTGATAACGAATTGAACACTTGGTGATGGGATGGCGAGCGAGAGTGGGGACAAGGGAGTGGGCGAGAAAGCTAGTTTGAATTCATCAGATGGGAATGTGATAGATTCATCTAGTTCTAGAGTTCGATAAGAGTCAACAGGGGTTTTCTCTACATAGGCTATTGATCCTGATGATGGCAGGACTTTGGAGGACTTGGAGGGGGGCAATGTCAAGCAAAATAAAAAATGGTCCAATTTGTTTAGAATTCAACCAACAGGCAAGTTTGTCTTTTTTTCGGTCAAGGATATCTCTTTGAAGGAAAAAGGTATGCATTCTATTGAAATCTTAGATCAAATCATTGATAAAAACATTTCTCAAATGGATTCGACCTTGGTTGGAAGGTTTTTAGGTGCCAAGCCCAACATTGAAATTGTTAGGGCTTTTGTGAGAAAGAAATGGACATTGAAAAGTCAGGTTGACATCACGGTGATGGCCAAAGGGTGCCTTTCTTTCAACTTTTCTTGTGAAGAAGGTAAACGGGATATCCTTTGTGGTAGTCCATGGATCTTGAGGAGACATACTTTGGTTCTACAGAAATGGACTCCGAACTTATATTCTCTAGATGCTTCTAGTATCCAAGCTTTAGTATGGATTGGGTTGAAAGGACTCCCACTTGAGTTTTGGGCGGAGGATGTTTTTTAGGGTATTGCTAATACTTTTGGTGAGCTCCTTTCTATGGATCTTGTTACAGTCTCAAGGAGAAGAATGAACTATGCTAGAATCTATGTTGGGGTTTACCAAGGCATGAATATGCCTGAATCTATCTCACTTAAATCTAAGTTGGGTATTTGGAATCAACACATTGAGTATGAATCTATCCCCTTTTCTTGTTTTCATTATATAAAATCTAGACACTAGGCCAAAAATTGTCCATCTTTGAAGGGGGCTCCTAAAAAGGTCAAGAAAGTTGGTGAGAAAAGAACTGAATGATCATAAAAAAATTGAGAGTAGAGGTGAGACTTTAGGTGCTAAAGTTTCCCAACCTAGTTTGGGTTTGGAAAAGGAAAAGGAGATGGGTATTGGGGATGAGGTTCAGGAAAATATTTTGAATCCTAGCAGTAAAGATCTTGGACAGGCCCATGTAAGGGAAGAGAGTAACCCCAAGAAGGGGGATGATAATGGCAGTGGGGAGATCCAAAAGGACCCTATTATTGATGAGAATATTGATGGTATAGTTGATCAGTGCTTGAATGAACCCTTGGCTCATGATACAACATTAGACAACAATTTTGTTAAGGGGGAAGTTGAGGATCTCTTAATTTTTTCACAAGAGGAAGAGGAGACCTGGGAGGAGGAGACTTCTAGTGCTGATTGGGTCCTAGTCATTAAACCATCTAAATCAAAAAAGAAAAGGGGAGCTATCCACAAAAAGGAGATGGAGAATATCATGATTAAAACCAGGAGTAATAAGAAAGGAGAAATGTCTGGCACATCTCTTAGTAAAGACACTAAAAAAGGGGATTCTAAATCTAACAAGAATAGGAATTGTTGTCCCTCTTCAACACATACGAGAAAAAACCTCAAGATTGGAGATGTTGGTTTATCCCCTTCCTCTATGGGTAGACCTTCTAATATGTAGAATATAATTGTTGAGAATAACATAAGTATTGTTGATGGTAGTCAAAGGACTATCCTTGAGTCAAAAAAATTCCATAAAAAATGAAGTTCATTTCATGGAATATCAGAGGATTAAACAATCCTCATAAACATGACATTTTGAAAAACATGATTAGGGATAACAGACTAGATATTGTTGTTATTCAAGAAATGAAGATGCTAAAGGATAAAGTGGAAGGACTATCAATTTTTAGGGGAGGTAAGATTATTGGAAATGATTCTGAGGGAACTTCAGGTGGGATGGTGGTTTATTGGAATAATAAATGGATTCGTGGAGAGCTTATTTCTCAAAATAGAAACATGATGAATATAAGATTTTCTAACTCAAAGGATGGCTTTGCTTGGTTGCTTACTAATGTCTATGCTCTGAATACTAAGTGGGGCAGAAAGGCTCTTTGGGAAGATATCACTAATCAGAGAATGTTTTTTGTAGATGAGAATTGGGTCATTATGGGGGATTTTAATACCCCTTCGAAAGAAGCTAAAAAAATGGGAGGTAGCCAGACTAATCTAGATAATAGATTAGATTTAATGGACTTTATAGATAATCATCTTCTACATGATTTGGACTTGCATGGGATTGAGTATACTTGGACTAATAGAAGAACTAGAAAGGACCTCATTTAGGTCAAGTTGGACAGAGCTCTTATAAGTAATGACTGGTTCTTAAGATATAAATGTTTTCTCACTACTTAAGTTCGTTTGGGTTTAGATCATTATCTTATTTTTCTTGTGGCCAACTTTCTTAATTATTAGAGAAACTTCCCTTCTAGGTTTGAAAAAATGTGGATTCTTTACTGGATTTGGAGAATCTCATAAAGGAGTGGTGGGGTATCACTATGGAGGGTACTTCTATGTTCAAAGTTGCTGCTAAGCTGAAGAATGTTAAGAAAAATATGAAAAAATAGAACAAAGACACTTTTGGCAACATTTTTGAGAATAAGAAGAAGATTTTGGAGGAGCTTAAAGAGATTAAGGATAGGATCTAGATTGATGGATATGAGGTTGTTTCTAGGGAAGAAGAGAGTGTCAAATTGGCTAAACTAGAGGGAGTATTCTAGAAAAACCTTTTTAAAGGAAGGGAATCAGAATACTAAGTTTTTTCATATGACCACTTTGAAGCATAGGATGGTTAACATAATTTATAGAATCAACATGAAAGAAGGTACTACTGAGGATGAGGAGACTATTATAAGGGAAGCGGTGGAGTTTTTCAGTAACTTGTTCCAAGGTGACCCCAATTTGGATGTGGCTAAGCATAATTTGTTTCTTGATTGCATTCCAAATTTTATCACTAAATATTAGAATAAATTTCTTACTTCCACTCCTTCTAATGATGAGATATCTAAGGCTATTTTCTCATTTGATGGAGATAAATCCCCTAGGCTAGATGAATTTCCTTTTTTGTTCTTTCATAAGTCTTGGAATACCATTGGTACTGATGTTTGTAATGGGGTCAAGGAGTTATTTGGTTCTAGGAAAATTCTAAAAGAATTGAATGAAACCTTCATTGCTCTTATTCCTAAGAAGCCACGAGTAGATAGTATGGATTAGTTCTAACCAATTAATCATTGCAATTATTTTTATAAGATTACCTCTAAAGTCCCCACTCTTAGAATTTTGCCTCTTCTCCCAAATGTTATTTCAAGACAACAAAATGGGTTTGTTCTTGGCAAAAAATTTTTGGATTACATTATTTTGGTTCATGAAAACATTCACTCTCTCACTATGTCTAAGAAGGAAGGGTTTCTCCTTAAGCTAGACCTTTCCAAAGCTTATGATAGAGTGGATTGGGATTTTCTTCAATCAGGTCTTAGAGCTTTTGGTTTTAACAAGAAATTTAGGGATCTAGTCCTTAGGCTGGTTTCCTTTGTAGCTTTTTCAATGCTTGTTAATGGCTCTCCTACTCCTTTTTTTAGGGCTTCAAGAGGCTTAAAATAGGGGGATCCACTTTCACCCATTCTCTTTATTCTTCTAGCTGAATGCTTGGGAAGATTTGTGGAAAAAATAGTGAATATAGGGGACTTTGTGGGCCTAAATCCATCTTCTAAAGCTTTGATATGCTTGCATCAACAATTTGTGGATGATTCCATTGTCATGGGAGAGGCTTTGGTTAGAAATTCTAGAAACATTAAAAGGGCCTTGGAAGATTATGGGAAAGCTTTGGGACAAGTTATTAGTTGGAACAAAAGTGTGATTTATTTTATAAATGTTAATGTTTCTAGGAAAAACAAAATTAAGAAGATTATGGGTTGTGAGATTGGTTCCCTACTTGAATCTTATTTGGGGTTACCTCTTTGTCTAGACCCTCCTGAGAGTTTTTGGAGTTTGTTGATTGATAAAATTCACATGAAACTTGCTAGATGGAAATGATCCCTCTTTAGTTAGGTTGGGAAGATTATTGTCTTGAAGTCCATCCTATAGAGTGTTCCACTTTATGCTTTGAGTGTTTTCAAGATCCCTATAAAGTTTGCTCAAACTATTGAAAAATTTTAGAAGCTCTTCTTATGGACTAGTATGGAGAAAAAGAAAAGGTTACCTCTGATTGCTTGGGAGAAAGTTTGCATGCCTCTCAATAAGGGTGGACTTGGACTGAGAAGAGTAACAATTATGAATGAATTTTTGTTGGCCAAGTTATTATGGAGATGGCACAAGGAGAAAGGGGAATGGAGGAAAATTTGGGATGATAAATATAATAGGGATAACCATAATTTTAATCAATTTCTTAATAATGATTTGGTGCAAGGGGGTTCCATGATCTGGAAAAACACTAAGAAATATAAACATATCATCAAGAAAGGGGCCAAATGGAAGGTGAGAAATGAAAGGACTATTCTTTTATGGGAAGATACTTGGATCCTGGATCATCCACTTTGTGTTGATCAAAGGTGGAATATTTATATGGAGCAATGTAAGAATCTCATTGGAGCTTTTGTTGTAGATTATTGGGAGGATAATACTTGGCTAGATCTGAAAAGGGTGGATGACAACTTGGCTGATCTTAACAAGTTTTTGAATGTTTTTTTTTTAAAAGTCAAGAGGATGATGAATTGATGTGGAAGTATGATCCTAGTGGGATGTTCTCTATTTCCTTAGTCTATGTCAATTCTTTTTATATACATCTAGAACCCTATTGGGCCAAGGCTTGGGTGAAAGGTATGACACATAAAATTAATAATGTCTTCTGGATTCTTTTGCAGGATAAGATCTTGACTATAGATAATTTAGTGAAGGGAGGGTTCAATATCATTAATAGATGTTACCTTTGCAAGAATGATGCTAAGTTGGCCAACCATTTAACTTTTCATTGGTCTTATACTAAAAAGATTTGGGACAGGGTGTGTGGTTTGATGAACATTGATTGGGTTTTCCCTACCACTATCCAAATGTTTTTCATTAGTTAGAAGCCTCCTTCTAATAGTGCTTTGATCTTAAAATTCTGGGATTTTATTCTCCAATATCTTTTTTGGGGTATATGAAAGGAGTGCAATGACAGGGTGTTTAGATGTGTTGAATCTAACTTTGATCAAGTTTTCTATAAGATTAAGGCTCTAATGATAGAGAATATCAAAGCTAGTGGATTGGGTCAACAACCTCACAATGATCGGGAAGAGATGGTCATTCAAAATTGGAACCTTAGTGGCTTGAGTATGGACCAGAAGGGTCCTAATCCAAGGGACACTTCTAGATGGGATAGACCATTAGTGGATTGGTATAAGATAAACTTTGATGGGACCTCTAAAGGTAATCTAGGAATTATTGGTTGTGGCATTATTAGGAATGCTTATGGAGAGAAAGTGGGTTGTATGGCTATCCCTATTGGCAGCCAAACCAATCATGTTACTAAAGCTAGTGCCACCCTATATGGTCTAATTTATGCTAAGAGTTTGAATTTGAGGAAAGTTTGGGTGGAAAGAGATTCTCTTAATATTATTAATTGCCTTAATAAAATCACTAAGCCTTCATGGACTATTAGTAATATTATACTTTAGGTCATTAATATTATCAATTCTTTTGAAATATGTGTTGTTACCCATAACTTTAGGGAAGCAAATTGAGCTACTAACTGGGTAGCTAATGTGGCTTGCATGAGTGAGCAAAAGGTTATATGGAATAAAAATGATCTATTACCTATTGAAGGATGCATACTTATCGATTATGATAAAATGGGTAGTAGGCAAAGATGTTACACTAATGATGATCATGTCAGAAATTAGCATTTATATTTTGAACACATTTGGGAAGTGGTGGGTTATGATTTCTAGAATGGAGTGCTTTATGCCACATGTATTGTGGGTTTTAGTTACTAATTTTCCTTTCGACTGTGATATCGGCTCAGGTGATTACTTGCATAGGGTCTTTATCAAAGATCAATTTATCAACATTGGAGAGAAAAATATGGGAGGCAAATAGAAGAGAATTGAACCAACTAGCTACAAGGAGTGGAAGAATAAAAAAGAGGCATGGGAAATTTTGAAGTGTGGGATTTCACTAGTTTTATAGAAAAGCTCAAAGGGAATAACCCTGTTATTACTTAGAAATTCATCAAGACTTGGAGGGATGGTTCTATCCTTGTTGGAAACCAAAGAATGGAGCTATCAAAAGAGATTATTATAGAAGCCATGGGACTAGATATGGAGGGCATCAATTTCTACCATGATATGAAGCTTTCAGATAGGGCAATTCATGAATTTGTGGATTCTGTTAAAGAACATAATTGACTGGTGAAAATTGGTAACTCTTACTTTAACCCTACCTCTATCTCATAGCCTTGGAGATTCATGCTATTTGTGATTATAGAATACCATAATTTGGATGGCCATTTCACAAAGCTTTATGGTTATCATTTTATGTTAGCTAACAATTTTAGGCATGGTATAAGGATCAATTCGTCATTCTATCTTAGACAGTCATTGGGTAATTCCATCTAGGCAATTCAAAATGACCCAAAGGGTGAACATGTGTGTCATGAGGGTTTAATGGTACTCATAATGAATATATTGAAATAAAAAAAGGCAGACAAACCTAGGCATAGTTTGAAGGTGGTTGAGTATGATATATAGGGTAGTGTCTCAGAGAAAGGCTATGATATGGACATTGAGGATGAAGTGGAGGGGGGAATATGAGTATTGAAAGGGGTATTGGTGTATCTCTCAAAAGAAGAATAAGAAAGCTAAGGGGAGTGATTCTAACTGAGATAGTGACTTAGATGAGGGACTGAGGAGAGGCTCTCAGAAGAAAGGAAGTGGTGGAAAGGGTTTGGGTAATAGGGGCCCGAACGAGGATAGGGTTTCGGTTCCCTCAGATGATGAATTTCTTATTCAAAAAATGGAAGGGAAAAGAAAAATGATGATGGATTAGGAGGAGGGGGTTGAGAATTTTTTCAAGAATATAGCTTTGGACAAAGAGGGTTATGGTGGGTAGGAAAAACCCCCTAATCATAGCAAGGATGAGGGGGAGATGGGTTTTACAAAAGGGCTTATGGGTAATCCTTAGACCATTCTGAAGGAAGTTGGGAACCTAAATGTAGATTATTTTTAAGGAATTTGAGTAGCTCAACAAGATGGCCAGAGGGAAACACACTTTGGGTCAACATATTGACTGACTTTCTAAAGTAATAGGTAATGATGAAGAGGTAAAAAATCTAATGAAAATGGTCCCAATGGTTGAGGCTAAAAATAGGGTTTTGGAGAAGGCTAATAGTGATACTTAGAAGAGGATGGACAACCTAGAGGCCATAATGGGTAATATTGAAAAAATGATTAAGAAGATGGCTGATCATAATAGCAACATTTTAAAGACAATGGCAAATAATTTTAGCAATCTTCTGAAAAAGTTTGAGTAGGATAAAGGGCATGATTCCCCTATTGTGATTGAGAACCAATGAGCAGTAAGCACACAGGGGCTCATTCCAAGAAGGGTGGGGATATGAAATAGATGGAGGAAATGAAGGCTACTATGGAGAACATACACATTCTGGCAAATTAAGTTGCTGACCTAGTGAAGACTATTTAGTTGTTCAGGTGCTAGTTTTCTGTTGTCTTTTTGTTGTTTTTTCAACTTTTCTTATGGTTGGCCTCCTAATTATATGTTTGTATCTGATCTCTATGAGGCCTATTATTTTGTAAACTTTGTTGTTAGATTTTATGTGTTTCATTTAAGACTTCTATGCTACTAGTTCTTATGTTTTACTTTTAAGACTTCTTGATACTTTGTTTAAGGTTTCGGGTCCTTTAAAACCTATTTTTACTTAATTAAAATGAATTGAACTATGAAATAATGTTTAAACAACTTTTTATGAATTTTTGAATTGTCTAAGATTTTAGTGAACTCAAAAACCATAGTGAATCTGGAAACTAATGACATGGAAATTGAAACCTTATTTGAGATCACAAACATTATGAACTGTAATCTTTAAAAAACACAAATGAAAATTAAATCATTGTGTTTTCTAAACCTAATATTTTGTGAAAGTTAATTTTGTATGTACTTTTTATATGATGTGTCATTTTACTGTTGGGTGTTGAGTTGACTTAGTAATTTGACCAAATTAGGATGTTTGCTAGAGGCTTGAGAGTTTTTTTTTGTGATGTCATGATGATTTTTTGATCATGATCTTTTATATTCAACCATGGTAATGTGTCTCGTATGCTCTATGAGGTGTTTTGATCTATTGATTGTTATTGCTTTCCAGTGTTCTTGTGTGAAACTAAGGTGAATGGTGTGACCTATCTGATATAACCTTTGAGTCTTCGATTAGTTGTATTTGGATTACTTTTCAGTTTCTTATATAGAACTAAGGTGTTTGCATGATTTGTTCTTGGTGATGTCATGTTATGACATGGTTTGGTTTATGTGTACTTGATCTTCAACTAGTCCTATTAGGATGATTGTAGTAGTGGAATGTGCAATTTTGATCAATGATATTTCAATGCTTGTCAGTTGCTTGTTTAAGAATTGATGTATGGTATGTGGTCTTTTGAGATCTTTTTTCTTTACTGAGCGTAGGGTAGGTTATCTATATTTCATGTTGGGAAGTGATTTGCAATGTAGAGCGAGGCCCTAAAGAGGCTGATAGGAATGCATTGTAGGTTATTTTAATAAGTGATAACATTTCATTAAATGGGTTTAGAATGAATTAATAAGGTATTGGTACCACAAAAAGTCACTAGGGGACTAGAGGATTAAAAGACTAGCTAATAACCTTAGGCTGACTTGTTAGTATGCCTTATTAGTACAAAAGGATACTAGTGTTGCATAGAGTCACTAGGGGGGCAAAGGATTAAAAGACTAGCTAGGTAACCCTAGAGTTGGCTCATGTGATGACACTTTCCCACATGCATAATAGATTTCCTACATGTTTGTATTGCCTCTGTAATTAGTTGATATTGTGTCTTGGCACCCTAGAGATAGTTTTCTTTCCGGTGATTCCTTGAACCTATCTATTGGTTTTGACTTTTGAGTTTATTATCCTATCTAGGAATTGAGTCTATCTCCTTAGTGTGGTGGGAGTGAGCCTTTTTTGGTTCCACAAGGTTGGGTGGTAGTTCTTTTTTCTTGTACCATTGAGATCTGATAGTTCAATGCTATAGCTAGAGTTCCCTATTCTGCATTCCTTTCATTTTGTTCTTGTGTACTATGATGGATGCTTATACCTTTTGTATTGTATTTGATTTTGTGAATCTTATGAGATGTTATTGTAATCAATATTTATGTTGTATATTCTTTTAGCCCTTCATACCCTTTGACATGTACAGTGGATGATAGTACATTATGATTATTGCCAAGTGGCATTCGAGATGATTGCATATTATTTAAATGGATTCATACTTGCAAATTATTATTTGATGTGGATTTATTATATATTAGGTTTAGCATTAATTAAACTTAAATTGATTCATTTTCATGGGACCCTTAAGAGTTGTAACCTATTTATGTGTTGTTGATTTATGAGTGCATGTTAATTGCTTCTACTATTCCATAATTGTTGTTGTATCTTTATCTTAAAAAAATGTTTGAAAAACTTAGTGAAACTTTAGGTTAATTTCTTTTGGGTTCCCTAGTGAGGCATTATGGTTCAATTGTATTGTCATTGAGAAGGAGCTACTTTAGTGATCTATGCACTTAATAAATTCAGACACTACATAAATGGTTGAAATATTCATACATACAAATCATTCTACTATAAAATATTTGATGAATAAGCCTACTATTTCTGGTAGATTGGTTCATTGGTTATTACTCATGTGTGAATTTGATTTGACCATAGTCAACAAGCCAAGGAAAGCTAATGTAGAAGCTGATTTTCTTTTTTCCTTACATATTCCAAAAGATCATACAGTAATTGATGATAGCTTTCTAGATAACCATATGTTCTCTATATCATCACAAAACCCATAATATGATAATATTTGAAATCATCTCACTATAGGAATACCACCAACTCATTTCTCTTTGAAAGAGAGAAGATTATTAGTAGAGAAAAATTTTCAACTTTTCTTCGATTGTAGGGTGCATGTTTTATACAAGACCTAATTAGGTGATGCGTAGATACATAAAGGAAGATTAAACATATGACATCCTTCAGGCATGTCATAATGAACCATGTGGATGTCACTTTGAAGAAAAGAGGAAAATATTTAAAATATTGAAAATAGGCTACTACTAGCCACTCTATATAAGGATGCAACAAGGTATACTAAAAAGTGTTATTGATGACAAAGAGTGGGAAGTTCTACCAAACTAATGAAACCCCCCTGTAGCCACAAGTAATTGTTACACCTTTTGACAAATGGGAAATTGATCTTATTGGACCATAGAGCCTTCATCAAATAGTAAGTCTACATTTTAATTTGTACTGATTATGTTACTAAATGGGTAGAGGCTAAACCTATGAAACATTCTAGGAATAACAATGTTGCAATGTTTTTGTATGAAGCTATATTCACTAAATTGGCATCCCTAGGGAAATAGTAACTAATCAAGGTTCCTAGTTTACTTTCAATCTGATAAGTCCCCTCATGAATGAGTATACTATTAGCCATGAAAAATGTTCCCATTACCATTCTTAGGCCAATGGCCAAGCATAAATTACCAATAGGGAAATTGAATTATTTTTTACTAAGATAGTAGCTATCTGTAAAAAGACTAGGTATTCTATGTACATGAAGCAATTTAGGTATGTGGGATGACATGGAAAACTACAATTGGTTTCACACCCTTTGAATTTTTCTATAGTAAATCAATTGTCATGCTTGTGGAATTTGAGCATAAAACACTCAGAACAATCCTGGAACTAAACATTGATCTTACAAAGGCACAAAGAGAATGAGTCGTATAGCTAAATGACCTAGATGAATATCAAAAATATGTATAATACTAAGATCATCCAACAACAATAGAAGAGATGACATGAAAAATTCATCAAGGATAAACAATTTTCCATTGGTGATTGGACTCTTGTGTACGATTCCCACTATTAGTACACACCAAGAAAATTTCAAACAAGATGGTTGTTGCCATATGAAATTATATCTATATTTGATAATGGTTTTGTATAGTTATCAATAGACAATCTTGTACACTTAATATTATTGGTAAACAATCATCAGCTTAAAATTTATCATAAGCCACACAGAAAGGAGGAGTTCCTGCAATAATTTAATTTTGAAGAATTCCATACTCCTATAGCTAAAGCATCTAGGTTTCTACCCAAACTACATTCACTCTTTGAATACATTCAAAGACCCATAATAATAGCTCCACTTTCTCCACAAATAATTATAACTCACCTTCTATCTTTTCCATCTACTACGTGAAGTGAATTGGTTTAAGAAACCTTTAACTGGGTACTTTGATATTTTCCTATATCATTGATGGTACTAGTGTAGGCATTTATGAAGTTTAAATTGTGTGTTCAAGAGAAGAACCAATAGGAAATAATATATCTTAAAGGGTAACCAAGTTTTCTAAACCTATGTCCAAAATTTATATGCATAGTTAAATATACATAATTGCATAACTTGTTGTTAACATGCTAGTGAAAAGAAAGGTTGGAAGAAGTATACATATATTTCATTATATAATGAGAATATTGAAAGAAAAAAGTGGAGATAATATTTTGAAGGACATAATTCTTCAATTAGTCATCTTTTAATAAATACAACCAAGAAAGTAATAAAGCAGATCATAAAAGGGTCATATAGAGAGCACCAAGATAATATCAAGCCTCATGAATGGTGAGGCAATTGACATTGTGTAATGGAGTAAATGAATGATAACACAAGATATTATGATATACATGCATCATTTAGCTTTCCAAATGAATTGTGTATAAAATGCCTCACTTTTGTCTCTGAAATCTAAGAAAAAAATCCAAGCTATATATCATCTTGGTATTGTTGTGGCACACCCCATTTTTCATTCCCATTCTAAGATTCTTAGGCACCCGAGTTGACCCTAGTTTATTAAATATTTCTTTAGATATCCAATGGTATAACATCCCTCATTATATTTTAGGAACTTCTATCTATCCCCAAATAGTGATGGTGAATTTATTATGGCATCTAATGTTAACCTCATAATGGTTTTTGACACTTGAGTGCCAATACACTTAACTACTTTCTATATTGGAGCTGAATACACCATGTATGTCCAGCCACAACAAAAGTCAAGTTAGGAAAGACTTCAGGTGCCGAGTGAAGATCAGGTGCCAAGTGAAGTTCAAGTGCCAAATGACTTTAAGTGCCGAGCAGAATAAAGTGCCAAGCAGATACAAGTGCTGAGTGATATTCAAGTGTTGAGTCATAGATGATGTCGAGCAATACAGAAGTGAAACAAGTTCCGAGTAAGATAGTTTGTTATTAGTGCCGAGCATCTGGAATCAGCAAGTGTCGAGCAACATAAAATGTACATATGAGTTTGTAACTTCATTGATTCATATGTAAATAATTTTCATGGCCGACATGTGACGAATCTCAAAGGATTAAATGATAAGATTGAATCTTTTATTTTTCCTATGCAATCTACATGTAGCCAATAAGAAAAATGACGAAGGCATGCAACCAATGGAAGAAGTGCAAACAATGAGTGGGAAAATAGAGATTGAATATGGATCGTAGATCCATACCTAACCCTAAATCCTTGAATGTCTTTATAAGGAAGACGAAATTTTATTGTAAAACATATGAGTGGATATACAAGGGTGTGTAAGAAAAAAACTACTTTCAGAGTAAGGACTATCAGATCACAAAGGATCAAGATTAGAGAAAGTGGATCAAGTGCCTGTATTCAACAATCAAAGGATTGTAATCTATCAGGTTTATTGTACCTAATACTTTCTAGCAATTGTATTAGAATGAAAATCCTATGGTAATAGGTTAGCTTAACAGCTATTTCATAGATTCTTTAACAGGGTGACACTTCATGTAAAGTGTTTGTAAATCCTCTAACCAGGTCACTATTGATACAGTGTAAAGCCTTTAATAGGGCAGACCATCAGAAGTGGTTAAAACCTTACTGCTGCAACAAATTTTGTGGGTATCATCCCCACCCCAGTTTTACCTTCTTATTCCTAGAGGGTTTTTGGGTTACCAAAATCTCAAGTGTTATGTGGTGATTCTTATGTGTTTCTCATAATTGTTTGATATGTTTGTATGTATGCAATCTACTTTCAATTTAAAGATTTTAAATACATTACTTCTTATTCACCCCCCCCCCCCCTCTCTCAGAAGCATTCCTCCCATTTGAATATTCCAATAATTGGTATCAGAGAAACTAGTTCTCACAAAAAGAAGTCTAACAACTTGAAGAAAAAGATCTAAAGATGGAAGTCTTCAAACTTGGGAAGATTATTGAAAATCAAGTGATTGATGTGCAACTAGCTCTACATAGAGTAGAGGAAGCAAGGGAAGAATTGAGAAAATCCTTGAAGAGAAGGAAGGATATAGCCATAGCTGAAAATGATATAAACTATAAGGAGATTGATACCACAAAACTATGTGCCAATGGAGACACTAAAGAGTTTGATGCAGCAATAGCAGAACTGATGGAGAAAAACAAAGTTCAAGCAGAGGAGATAAGATCTCTCAAGATGGAACATGAATCATAGGCCATAATGATATGTGAAATCACTGAACAAAAGAAAAGAGCAGTTGAGGATAGAGTCATGATAGAAAATGACAAAAGAAATCTTGCAAACAGGCTTGAATAAAAATGTACTGAATTAACAAGGATCTCAAATATGCAGATGGATACACTTGCCCAAATGATGAACCTTCATCATGAACTCAATATGAAAGATATTGAGATCTATACTTTGAAGATACACAATGAACAACTACAAAATGAATTGAACAGAGAAAAAGAGGTAGCTGAGAATCTCAACAAGTCAAGTGAAGCCATCAAGTATCTTGAACAATTGCTAAAATCACCAAAATCTGCCCATGATACATCAGGACTAGGACACAACAGCACTGAGTTTGGAGAATCATCAAAGAGTGTCAAGAAAAAAGATGACATAGGTAAGAATTCAAAACCCACTTGTCATTACTGTAATAAGAAGGGGCATACTGCTAATATTTGTAGGAATAGGAAATTCAATCAGCCAAATACACTCAAGAGCAAGAGTTACTATCACAAGTGCAACATGCAAGGACATATGACACAAGATTGCAGATCCAAAGTTACAAGGACACAAAAATTTGATGGACATTGTCATAATTGCAAGAAGTATGGGCATAGAGCATTTGAATGCAGATCAAAGCCTATATGGACATCAAATCAACCAACAAAATTAAAAGGGAATGAAAGTCACTATCATTGGGATTACAACACCAGGTATAGCTGTCATTATTGTCAGGAATATGGACATATACCACAGAACTGCATAAGAACACATTTCAAAGGGAACTACAAAAGATGGTTGAATCAAACCACATGTTTTAGTTGTTTGAGAGTTGGTCATATCAGCAGAAACTGTCCTACAAGATCAAAGGCATCCAAGACTAAAGAAAATAAGGGCAAAGAAAAGATTGATGTCAAAAAGATAAGGGGGCAAATGAATAAGACTTGGAAACAGAAAGATGAATGCAACACATCAAGTGGAGGGATCACTTCACCCTATAGGTCAAGTGATCACACTTCATCAAACTAAGCATGAGAAGTATACGGGACTAATACACAAAGCTATATCACACATTAGTCCCAAGACAAAGAAGCAATGCAAAGTATAAATCTGCATGAGACAAGATGTCAAGAAAAAATCTAAATGATGTTTCCAAGCTATCTTTAGATGCCGAGTTAAACTCCAACACATGCCGAGCTCCTAACAGCGATCGAGTTGATAACTGATGCCGAGTTAGGTTAAATTTTTTTAGAAGCCGAGTTGGCAGTTGAGCATTTAATGCAATGAAGATAGGGTATATTATCGCGATTCTAATCAGTTTTCCTCATCATGATCAAGAAGAAAAGAAGAGAAAGAGAGCAGAGCAACTTCATGGCATAGAATCTAGCATTTCAAGCAGATTGCAACATCTCTCAACATGTTTTCATTGATCTTGAGGTATTTTTCATTTGTGCCGAGCTACGCAATTTCATATTTTGTAAAAAGGAAATCCTAGTTTGAATAAATGGTGTCAAGTTCCAAGAAAACTGAGCACAAAGAGTCATTTGAAGTTCAGTTAGTGTCCAACGAGGTCAAGCAACCTTATTTTTGCCCCATACCTAAAGTTGCATACAAAAATGACCCAGTCGGAGCTCTCTTTGAAATACCCCCAAAAGTTGTAATGGTTCAAGACATGAGGAGATGCTACAATTGTAAGATAGGAGCCCTAGGAGATATGGAAATAAGGCAATCCTATGAGATATTATGCGTAGATGGAGTCTTCAAAGATGAATTCAAAATTGTTGAAAGAAAGGGTTTGACCTGAGTTTTGAGCTTTCCCACCGTATTCAAGACAGAATGGGTTAAACTTGTGTTAAGAAAAATTCATGGTGGAAGTTTATGGTTAGAAGATACTCCCATCAAATTAACAAAAGAAATCATACATAGAGTAACAGGGTACCCTACCCTAGATTAGTTCAAAACCTTGAGAAGTGAATCGAAGGAGATTATTGAAAAGAACACTGGTGCTCAGTGGAATAAGAGAGGAATGATAATTCACACAATTTAGGATCCTCTAGTTGAGTTTGCTGTTAGAGTCATTGCCCATAAGTTCTATCAATCCAGTAGACTCAACAGTGTGTCATGTATTGCAGTAGATATAGGTTATAAATTGGTGAAAAAGGATCATACTTATGATCTTGCAGAACTACAACTACAATAGATTACTGAAAACCTAGCTGCCATAAGAAGGACAAAGGGTGCTCAATGCAAATTTGGAGCAATTCTAATGTGTATATTCTTCTATGTTCAAAATGAGTTTCCCTCTTTCGGAAAAATTACATGGAGGAATGATAGAACTATCATTGCCCAAATCAATGAATATATAGAACAAATGGGAGAAAATTTTGATACCCTAATGACAAGTTATTTCAAAGATTTCAAGAAATTCATGAAATAAAGGGCGAGAATACCAATTTCTTTGGTAGAAGAACATGTTAATGATATATGCTTCTTGGTTGATATTGACTTCACATACATTCAAGCTGCAATTCCAAGAGTGAGATGGCTAAGGCCATTTGGATATGAAATCAATGTTGATGAGGCATCTACAGCAATAACTACATTATTGGCAGAAGAAACAGATAAAAGTGCTCCACATTTTGGCACTTATGATGTAGTAAGGTCAAAAATAAACATGGAATTAAAGACTGCTTCCACATTAAAGAAGAAAGACAAATTGTTAAGAAGATTAAGAAGAAATTTGGTGAAAAAATTGAGGTTGAAGTAGAAGAAGAAGAGGATGACAATGATGATGAAGATGAACAAGAACAAGGCCCAATGGAATTAACTCAAGGCCTGGGTGAAGACAAGGAGGAAGGTGCAGAAGACAAAGAAGCCAAGGAAGCACCAACTGAAGCTAAGTCAAAGAAAAGAAAGGCAACAGAACAGCCTCCAGCTTAGCAAAAACCAAAGAAATCTGCCATGCCATCACCTCAAAAGCCTACAACACGAGCTGCAACAAGGGCCTCCACTCAAAAGGATAAAGAGGAAGTTACAAAGAAGAAACCAATTAAGGAAACATAGGAAGAGCTGAGGAAAAGAAGAAGATATGTGGCTCAACCTGATATTGATGAAGAAGATCAATCTGAAAAGGTAAGCCATTCTTCAGTTGATACTTTATGTACAAATATTGGAAATGGTGATTTAAGAAACTTAAATAAAGTTGATTTCAATAAGTTTACTAAAGAAGAACATAATAGGATAGAAGAAATAGTTTATGGAATAATGGCACAGTTCAAGTACACTCCACTTGAACTAGATGGACAATTGCCAAAAGAACTGTCTAAAATTATAGAAGACAGATGGCATTTTTGTTTGAAAATGGAAAAGGAGACGAGGGAATCAATCCTAGCAAGCGTATTGTCAGATTTGACTAGGGAACAAATAAAGAAAGCAGTCAAAAGGCATAATAATAGGTTTACACCTAAGTACAGGGAATTCTTCATACTCCAAAACAAGATGGAAGAAATTGTTCAAAGCACAATGAAATCATGGAAAAATTTGTACAAAAAAGATTGAAGATTTGCTTGAAGAAGAATACAAGGAACAAGCTACTGCTCCACTAGAAGAGAGGAGAAAAAGGAGAGAAGAGAAGACAGTAGTAGAGAAGGGAGAAGAAGAAAAGAAAGTAGAAGAAGCAAAGAAAGTAGAAGAAGAAAAGAAGGTAGAAGAAGAGAAGAAAGAAGAAGAAAAGAAAGATGGAGAGGAGGAAGAGACACACAAAAAAGATGTATCAGCAACAGCTGAGCAAGAGCAGCAACCAGATCAAAGTGTGCAAGACACACAACTGCCACCCTCTAGCCCTCCTCATGTACCCATCACACCTGCAGAAACTATAACTATTGTTGATGTTCCTGATACTTCTGGTCAGAACATCAATCCATTAACTATAGAAGATCTCAAAAGAATCCTTGACCAATCTACACAACAAGCAATATTATGTGCAGATCCAGTATTGGTTAGTATGGATGAATTGCAAAAACTAGTAGAAAGCACAGTTAGAGATAAGGTGAATCCACAAGAACCACCTTCCATCATCTTTATAGCTACTAGTGGTCAACTTCAAATTCCAATAGTTATTTCAACAGGCATAGTTGACACTACAATACAGAAGCTGAGTGCAACTGTAGAAAAAGGAACAAAACAAACAAGAAAGACTATTACATCTAATCCTACAACACAAACATAAGGTGCACTTCCTAAGATTACCATAATTGATCAAGATAGTAGAAAGCAGGAGGAGAAAATAGTGGAAACCCCTAAAGAGTAGGAGGTAATACAAACAATGATAAATTTGCCTACCTCAGGAACTCCTTCAAAATAGCCATTGCAAATATCTATACCAACATCTAGTACTACAAAAGTTGCAAGGGTACTTCACTATGAAGGCCCTGAATTAGATGAGGAGATAGTCATACCAGGCTATGACTCAAAAATAATAACCATTGATCAAATAAATGAGGTATAGGAAGTACTGAATAGAAGAAAGAGACAAGAGATACTCATGAAGGATTATAAACAAAAGCAAACACTACATGAGATTAAGGACATATTTGTGGATGCCTTCAGTTTGCAATCACCAGATGAGTCAAAGCATATCACGGAATAATTATCAGATATTGTTGACCAGGTGATAAATGAAGACCAAGAAACAAATGCAACACTTATGGAATGGTCTGAAAGAAAATTTCAAGGGAAAGTGAATGAGAAAGTATCTAGTGAAATAGCACTTTCACAAGTTGAATTGGTTAAGTTAGTAGACAAAGTGAAAAAGGTACTTGAGAATATATTCTCATTGTACAAAAAGTTGTGTGACTTTTCATACTTCACACAAGAGACAAGCCAAAAGATACTGAGCTTGGAAAGAAATTTAAACATTTCAAGCATACAGCTACCAAATGATCCAACTCAAAGTGAGAAGCATTTTTCTCAATCGCTTCACACTCACAAAGAAATAGCCATATTAACAGCAGATGAGGACAATATCAAAGCAAAACTGATACAACTACAGTCCTCCATTACCCCACATTAGGAATTACTCCATAAGGAACAAGTCTATGCAAAAACCATTCTCAAGAAAGATTCTAATCTTTCTACATCAGATGGACTTATTCATCTTGCTACAGAGACTGCCATCTAGCATAAGTCATTGGAAATTGCTTTGAAAAATTGGGATGCAGCTCTTAGGATGATTATGGAGGTAAACAACACATTTTTGGCAAAATGCGGTCTTAACCCTTAAAATCCTTTGACATAAGTGTCAAAAAGGGAGAGATAAGAATAAAAGGGGGAGATATTAACTAAAGAGGAGATACTATATGATGTATGAGGCACAACCAACTCAGGGGGAGTTACAATAATTTTGAGGTATATCTATTGCAAGTTCTAAATTTTGATCAATTTTTCTTTAAAAACTCTGTATATACCAAACAGATTAGTTAAGAATATACTCACAAGGTCAGTTAAGTGTTTTTGTCACTCATGTGAAAGGGGGAGATTGTTAACCTCATAATGGTTTTTGACACTTGAGTGCCAATACACTTAACTACTTTCTATATTGAAGCTGAATACACCATGTATGCTGAGCCACAACAAAAGTTGAGTTAGGAAAGACTTCAGGTGCCGAGTGATCTTCATGTACTTAGTAGTCTTCAGGTGCCAAGTGAAGATCAGGTGCCGAGTGAAGTTCAAGTGCCGAATGACTTTAAGTGCCGAGCTAAATAAAGTGTCAAGCAGATACAAGTGTCGAGTGATATTCAAGTGCCGAGTCATAGATGATGCTGAGCAATACAGAAATGAAACAAGTGTCGAGTAAGCCAGTTTGTTATTAGTGCCGAGCATCTGGAATCAGCAAGTGCTGAGCAACACAGAATGTACATATGAGTTTGTAACTTCATTGATTCATATGTAAATCATTTTCATGGCCGACATGTGATGAATCTCGAAGGATTAAATGATAATATCAAATCTTTTATTTTTCCTATGCAATCTACATGCAGCCAATAAGAAAAATGATGAAGGCATGCAACCAATGGAAGAAGTGCAAACAATGAGTGGGAAAATAGAGATTGAATATGGATTGTAGATCCATACCTAACCCTAAATCCTTGAATGTATTTATAAGGAAGACAAAATTTTATTGTAAAACATATGAGTGGATATACAAGGGTGTGTAAGAAAAAAACTACTTTCAGAGTAAGGACTATCAGATCACAAAGGATCAAGATCAGAGAAAGGAGATCAAGTGCCTGTATTCAGCAATCGAAGGATTGTAATCTATCAGGTTTATTGTACCTAATACTTTCCAGCAATTGTATTAGAATGAAAATCCTATGGTAATAGGTTAGCTTAACAACTATTTCATAGATCCTTTAAATAGGTGATTAAATCCTTTAACAGCGTGACACTTCATGTAAAGTGTTTGTAAATCCTCTAACCAGGTCACTATTGATACAGTGTAAAGCCTTTAACAGGGCAAGCCTTTAACAAGGTAGACCATTAGAAGTGGTTAAAACCTTACTGCTACAGCAAATTTTGTGGGTATCATGCCCACCCCAGTTTTACCTTCTTATTCCTGGAGGGTTTCTGGGTTACCAAAATCTCAAGTGTTATGTGGTGATTCTTATGTGTTTCTCATAATTGTTTAATATGTTTGTGTGTATGCAATCTACTTTCAGTTTAAAGATTTTAAATACATTACTTCTGATTCACCCCCACCCCCCCCCTCTTAAAAGCATTCTTCCCATTTGAATATTCCAATATCTAATCATTTTTAAAGAGGGCTTGGTTTTTGTTAGGGTGATTCAAGCCATATGTAAACAGAGCTGGGAATGTGCAACCATCCCCAAAATAGAAGGATTCGTGACATCTCTTAGAATTCTCTAGAGTTCCTAAAGTATCTTGGAAGTGTCTAGGCATTCTCTAGTTTAAACACCTAGCAACAACAAAAGAAAAAAGGAAGGAGTTGGCCCCAAAGGCTCCTCTACTTTACTACAAATGCTTCTATCTACAAGTGATAATGCAACCAGTTCTTGGACAAGGTGTGAGGGGTTGTAAAAATTTAACCTTGAAAAAAGGATTAAAGGTGGGTCTGATATGAATCCCTATAAAGCTAGTTTTGTTGTAGGTAGAGATAGGTTATTGCCAAAAGATTATAGTCAGCCTCAAAATAGTAAAGTAGATTTGGTATAGTCAAATGCTTATACATATGAGCTTTTTATGAATCCTAAGACCTCAAAGATAGTTCAGAGGTGTGCAAATTCCTCACTTATCAAAACTTGTGAGCAATGGTGTAGATAAGAACCACTTACAATACTAGAAGATGATTTTAGTTAATGAATCTAGAATTCCCAATCCTAAAATTTAGGTAGAAAAATGTATTATAATGGAGGGAAAGAAAATTTCAATCAGTTTCAACGTCAAGCCAAGGACAAGAAATCTCGTTACCTGCCAATCATATCATTGTCTCCCTCCTTCCCTGATCAATCTTCTCATCAACAACGAGCACTAGCAAGGGATTGAAATAGTTTTTCGAGTAGGAAAGGAGGAATGAGAGGTAGGGGAAACCCTTACAGGTCCTTCGTGCACTCCATCTTTTTCTACCACAATGCAAAAGAAAACCCTTACAGCTCCTTCTAAAGCTCTCAAAAACATACAATGAAATGCTCCTTCGCGTGCTCTCAAACTACGTCAATGAAATGAAAAATGTTTTTCCATGTTGAACTTAAGCCCATGTTGGTCAAAATTTTGACCAACTCGGGCATAGATTTTTAAAAAGTGATTTTTCCCTTCTCCAATCAGACCAACATAAAGCTTTTTAATTGATGGTCGTAATTTTGGGTCAAAAAATAAGATCAAATATAGTAGTGATGGAATAGAGAGCTATTGAAGCCAAAAGATCCAATAAACCTCCAATTTTATCACTTTGAAACCATTATGGAGAGTGTACATAGTCGACACCAACCTCTATTGAAAGAAGATTTGGTTCAAGCCTCTCTATTTATCAAAAATGATGTAATTAAATGTATCAAAAAATACTTTATGGAAGAAATTAAAGGGTTTAAGAAAGGTTCAGAGAAATGAAGATTACAGCTTAGATGTGAAACAAAGATCAATAGAAGAGAACAGGTCTCGCACCATATAAAGTATGAAACCCCTGTGAGGCAAACAGGTTACTGATAAAGTATAGTAAGCCAACTGTCATAATGGCTTGACATGAAAAAAAGCATAAAACAAATAAGAGAATCAAAGATGATATCATGCTTTCACAATAGCCCAAAAGAGATAGGGCAAAGGACTCACTTAGTATTCATTGAATGCATGTATTTATCGATAGATTCACAGTAAATGACTCTAAGTTTCTTTGTAGGAAAATCACTACGATTTATTTATTTCCATCATAACAGTTTTTGGTATACCCAATTTCATAAAACTTGATGGAATAGTTGAAGTGTTTTAATTTCAGGATGTTCTAAACTCAATGTCTTCCTTTGGTCATTGTCTTAAAATGCAACTATAGTCTAGTTATAGATGGAGAAAAATGGAAATGAAGGGAGAAGATCAATATATGATTAGAACACAAGAATCAAAGCAAGGATTTTGCAGTTCAAAAACACATTGTTTTGAAAAAAAAAAATAATAATAATGCAAACCAATCGCCATTTTGCATAATGATTCATCTCATCAGCATTGAGTAACATAACATGTATCGAGCACTTTAAAAACACAGAGAATGAAGGCATAAAATATCTAAGTAAACAAGAGGACAATACTCGAGGTTTAATATTTCCAAAAGCTTACCTATTATATTGAAAATCTATGACAAACCAATAGAAAGGTCTCTTCAATAAGATCCGCATAGAACTTCGTGAAAACACTGATTCATCATGGCAATGTGAAATGAAAAAGTCGAATGAATAGGCCACAGATTTTATAAGGGCCTCTACAACTAATGCCTACCTCTCGATGCAAGAAGCCGCTAGATCGCGCATGACACATACAATTAAACACTGATGTGGATCTCTATCATAAAAATAAACCTGTAAATCTATGTTTTCACTCAGAGCTCCCTGGTTCTTCAACTCCCACGCGCACGTTGAAGCTGAATGGAGAATACAATGAAATGGGCGACATTTGCTAAATAGAGAATACAATGAAATGGGCGACATTTGCCCTTTTTAGATATTAAGCTCGTGTTGGTCAAAATTTCGACCAACATGGGCATAGATTAAAAAAAAGCCATAGTTTCCCTTTCCATACCAACCAATTTAATAAATGGTTGAAAATTTTGGTCGAAAAATGACCTCAAATCTACTAGTGCATCTTCTTCTCTCTATGTCAGATCCATTTGTGACCCGACTCATACCACACAACTATCACACCTGGAAGGAACAAATGACAAGGCTTCTCATGTCAAGAGGCTTATGGTCATGTCTAGATGAGAACCAACCTACTCTAATGTGCCCTTTTGAGGTTCTTCAGCATGGGAATAAAATGGATAAGGCCATGGGATTGATTGTACTAAACATCTCAGATAGTCTTCTGTTTCACTTGGATGGTTTGACCACTCCGTGGGCTATTTGGATGAAATTCTAGTCTTTGTTTAGCATATTGAATGAGTTTTGAGCACTTCAGCTTGATACAGAGTTGACATCTTTGACACCTACTGACTTCCTCACCATTGAGGACTTCTTGATGAAGTTCAAATCTCTGGGCACACTTTTGCAGGGATGTGGGAAAACCAAGACAGATGATGAGTGTATCTTTTTGATACTCTCAACGTTGAGGGGACAGTATTAGATCTTCTCTTCTACTTTCTACCTCATAGGGGTTTGCCTTTTAGTCTTCTTCCACATCTTCTACACTAGATCTTGGAAAGGGTCATGCATTATGGGCATCCATTGCATCCTCTTCACAAGTCCCTTGGATACTAGATTCAGGTGCTTCTCACCATATGACATCTTCTCAAGGTGTCTTCTCTACTCTTGAGGCTTCTCTAATTCCTCATATTCTCATGGAAAATAACGCTACCCTACCAGTCTATTGGAAAGGTTCAATTTGCATCCATGATGGTATATGGGTAAAAGCACAAACCTGTGTCACCTTTTATAAAGGAAAAGTGATATCAAAATTTAAAGTCTTCAATTTTAATGACATAAAAGTGGCATTTTTGCTTAGAATTTGCAGATGATGCAAACTAATGAAATGTGTAAAATTAGATGAAGTTTATGTCTATAATTTTTTTTTAAAAAATTCAATTTATTTTTGAATTTTTAAAGTCTATTTTCAAATTTTTTTTAAAATGCTGAAAATATAGATTTTTTTTCCTGTCAAACAAATATATGCAAATATTCATATTTTGGTATGATTTTGGAATATGTTAGAGTTGACATGTATAACTAGTGCACCAAAAAAGAAAAATTGAAATTTGGCTAATATTTTTCAAGTTATAACTAGTCAAAGTCAAAGTTATCATAAATTGATAGTTTTTTTCTCCTGTCAAACTTTTTCTATCAAATCTACATGCTTTTTTAAAAAAATTACATATTCTTGAAGAAGACTCTCTCCTCTAGTGCAGAATTAAAAAATAATAATTTTTGAACATTATTTACTATTTTTTTCCTATTTTTGAATAGACATCTTCCTAAATCTTAAAATACCTACTTGTAATATTTTCAAATTATAATATATATCCATAATCAAAATTTAAAAAATTTATATGATCATAGTATTGACTCTGAGACCTACAAAAGTATATTTTTAGTTTTAAAATAAACTTTAATTTAGTAGGTCAAATTGGCCTTCAAAGTGAGAAGTTTGCAGAAGTTCTTATTTTTTATTGTGTGGATGCCACCTAGGATGCCACATAGGTAGTTACGGCAGAAATCGTTTTGGCCATAATCGTTCTAGCTAAAAGGGTTTTAGCTGGAACCCCTATCAGCCCAAAAAATTGCAAGCAGTTAGTTTGGCAGTTTCATGTATAAAATAAGTTAGTTTCCAAGTTGTTTCATGTAACAAATAAGATTTTTTTTTCCTTTATTTTAATAAATATAGAAAATAACAAAAAGTAGAAGAGCATTTTCAGAAGACAACAATTTTTGAAGCTATTTTTAGCAACTATTTTGCAAAAATCCTCATAATCGTAAAGGATTGAATATTTTAAAGGTGTTTTTTTCCGTCTACTTATTTTTATTTTTATGTATTCTAAATTAAACCATTAGTTGGTATTGAGTGTTCAAAATCTAAATTTATTTTTTTGTTTCTATAGATTAAAGTATTCAATGGGCAGCAAAAGGAAAAGATCAAGAAAATATGATAAGAAAAGAGATGACAAAATGAAAGGTCCTACAAAACGTAACCAAAACCAATCTACTAAAATTCCTAAATAGGATGAGATTCATGAAGAGAATGAAAGTAATGAAGAGGAAGAAATTGACAGTTCTACTAATAGAAACAAATTAGAAGGCATAACAAATTTGATGGATTTGGATGAGGAACTACTTTTTAACCAAATTCCATCTAAAGATATGATAAATGATAACACTATTTGAAAGCATTGTCAGAACATGTGGGATGAATATTTCAAAGATAAAAGTATATTTGGACAAGCACAATTATTTGTCAAGTTATTTAGGAGAAAAGATATGAGACCTATTTTAGAGTTGTTGGGTTTGATAACAAGAAAAACCATGCGCATAATATTAATAAAACAATAGTTGAAAACTTGCAAAATACTTATAACAAAATTGACAACACAACTTGAGGAGGTGATTTGAGTAATGCATGTAGAGCATTAATGACTACTATATCTAGTAGAAAATTGACACATAGAAAATAGGTATGTGCAATTTCTGATGTACTATATATATCTAGAAGAACTATTCAGACATACATCAAGAGGATAAATATGCTAGATGATAACATTGAGAATAACTGGGTGAATATTTGTAGAGTTCCTCGAAAAGATAGAATTTCTAAAGATGTGAAAAGACAAGTTATTGAATTTTGGACCACACATTCTCGTGTTTCTTCCAACAAGCATGATGCTATACAAATTAAAGATCAAGAGACAGGGGCCAAAATTGAACATCCAAAACATTTCATAGATATAACTCAAAGTGAATTATTTCAAACATTCAAGCAAGAATTTTCAAATGTCAAAATATGTCAGAGAATGTTTGAGAGCTTGCGTCCTTCCTTTGTATGCGTAAATAAGATGCGTGAAACTTGTTGTTGTTGAAATCATGTTGGATTTGGTATACACTTGCAATCATATAAAAAAGTTATGATAGTACTTGATCCTAATTTGGTCATCCCTAGTAGTACAACACAATTTGTGAAGTCCATATTATGTGATAAATTAGAAGATTCAAATGAGTTCAAAGTGCAATGCATCAAAAATCAGTGTGAAGATTGTGGAGATTTACGCAAATTTTTTGAAATGCAAATTGAGAATATTAATGAATCCACACCAGTTTCATGGATGAGATATGAATATGAGACATACCAAAATAAGACAAGAGATGAATCCAAAAAAATTGTATTGAATGAGAGTTAATTCTGTTATGATGAGTTTATGACCAAGTTTCGTTCATTGATATATCCACATATCCAACATTGTCATGGTGCACGATGGAAAGCTAAACAATTTCATGTTTCTAAAAATTGTTTTCCACCTAGTTGTATACTTTCAGTTGTAGATTTTTTTGAGAATTATATATTTGCACCTCAAACAGAGCTTCAAGGGCAATATTATCATTCTAAACAAGTTGCAATATTTGTGCAAGTGACCTATAGACATGCACAATTTGAGGTGGATCAGATAGAAAGGTTGGATGAAAATGAGCACATCACCATCAAAGAGATTCATTTCTATATTAGTGATGATAGAGTTCATGATAGGAGTTATGTGGCTCATTATTTTGCAATGTTCTTTAAAGATCTCAGAAATTGTGAAATAAATGTTTCAGAGCACTAGATTTGGTCTGATGGACGTGCATGTTAGTATACATGAAATTACACATTTATTTAACTTTATTTTAACTTATATTTATTTGTACATGCCTATTTCGATTTGATACATGTACACAGATAATTGTAGATACTTATCATGTTTCATGTCATAGGACAATTCAAATCTGCAAAAGCATTTAATTGGTTAGCAATACAACATGCTAGAACCAATGTTAGGTTTTTATGGAATTTCTATGAAATTGGACACGGAATAGGGGAACATGATGGAGCAAGAGAATTTATAAAGTGTGGGCTTCGACAACATGAACTTGCAGGTAAATATATGCATGTAATGTGCATGTTTAATACTAGTAGCATATATACTTTTAAATTTTATATGTATGCATATTGTATGTACATACAAGGAATAGGATAGAGAATGCAAATCAAATTGTTGAATGGTGCAAAGTTCATTTTGCTACTTAAGATACTGAATACAATAAGCGTTACTTTTGGGAAGTGAAAGGTGAACTAAGTTATATTTATTTTTAATGTATTTTTCAATTGTTGAGTTTTTTATTAAATATAAATATTTTGAAATATGACGATTATTTTTTGTATTTGTAATAGATATAGGTCAATCTAATCCTTACAATTGTCAAATGATTCCTGGTATTAGAAGTTTACATCAAGTGATGACTACAGAAAACCATAAACCTCCAGTAATTAAAGTAAGAGAGAAAACATGTTTTTGTGATGACTACATTAAGGACAATCCAATGAGTGCATGTGAAAATATTGTGAATGGATATGTTTCACATTGGGATTTGAAGAAGATAGTTAGAAAGAATCCTTTTGAAGATGCTGACATTAACATTGACATTCATGATCCTATATATTCAACTGATTATGAGCGCATTTCTGATTTAGTTATGGCAGGTTTGTGTGCATATATACATATATATAAATTAATATACATGTATATTCATTTTAAAATTAATTTATATTTATCTATATTTTTATATACATGCAGAAGATATTTTTGTAGTTCAAGCCTTGCCAGATAATGCGACAAATGTGGACTATTATCTTTTAAGATGCACAAAAGAAAAACACAAGTTGCTAGAAGGAACTATAGATGTTGATCAATAGTCATATCCAATTGGATCAGCTGTTATTGAAGGAACATATTATCAACAAACAAGGTTAATTGATAGTGGTATTGAATTTATTAAATACAAGCCTGGAGGAAAGGTTTTACATTACAGCAACCATGTTATAGCAACCAAGTTACAATTTGAAGCAATATAAAGAAGAGGATGTCATGGAAATCAAAAGTGGAAACTATCTATTGAAGAACATGAAAAACTTCTAGAGATAATAAAAACTAGAGAGGATCCTAACAATACATTGTTTGTGGTGCTTTAGTTTACCTATGTACTTATTGTGGAGCTCTAGTTCAACTATATCTATATAGCTCTTATACTTTGACATTTAATGTTGACAGGATATTTGTTTTATAAATTTGTATACATTGGATCGTTTAAATTGGATATGCAAAATTAGACATTTTTTGTTATTTTTATTTAAATTAGACATGGATATCTCATTTAAGAAAACCTCTTAGGACCTCCCCTTAAGACAACCTCTTAGGACCTCCCCTTAAGACCACCTATTAGGACATCCCCTTCGTACCACCTTTTAGGACCTCTCCTTAAGAAAATGCTTTTAGTATTTGTATGTATTTATATACATTGTTTATGTGTTTTCTTACATATGATTGTTAATGATGTTATGTATTTAGGTACATACAATCTTTATGTTCTTATATGTATTAACTTATATTAATTAAATGTTGTAACATGCATTCTTTAGGTCATACTCTTTATATGTTCTTACATGTATATGTTATATTCTATGTTACATGTTACATGTTATATTTTATTAACTAAATGTTGTAACATGCATTCTTTCTAGGTCATACTCTTTATATGTTCTTACATGTATATGTTAGATTCTATGTTATACTCTTTATATGTTACATGTATTGAATTTACATGTTATATGTATATGTTACCCTTAAGATATGTCATTAAATATAGTTAATTATACTTAGATTAAGGCATTAAAAACAATAACATAAACATATTTACATAAATATTGAAAACATACATGTCTACATTTAATACATGAACATAGTTACATACATCTATGAAATAAAATATACATGAATATTGAAAACATGAATAAGGTATTAAGATGAATAACATATACAGAAACATGAATAACACATACATAAACATAAAATATTTAGACATTAAAAGATCAATTTAACATGTACATAAGACATTAAGTTCTAGTACTCAAGTTATGTTCTTAAATATGTATTAAATTTATTGATTACATATTGAAAACATGAACAAGGTATTAAGATGAATAACATATACAGAAACATGAATAACACATACATAAACATAAAAGATCAATTTAACATGTGTAAATAAGACATTAAGTTCTAGTACTCAAGTTATGTTAATATGTATTAAATTTATTGATTAAATATTAAAAACATACATACATTCAACATGAACATAATATGTACATCTATGTAAAATAACACATCTATGAAATAATGTATACATACCCATGTAAAATGTATCCAAAATACCATATAAAATGTCTCCAAAATACCACATCAAATATCTCTAAAATACCACATGCATCAAATGTATCTAAAATAACATGTACATCCATATAAAAGTATCTGAAATAAGACATGTATTTGAAATAACATACATATCCATATAAAAGTATTTGTAAAATAACACATGTATCTAAGATAACATACATCTCTAGATATAAAAGTCTCTGAAATGTCATGTATATATAAAAAATATCCTTGCAACATCAATGAAATAGACACATGTGTAAACTAACATCAATCACATCCTCCTCCTTATCCTTGACCCCAAAAGGCTCTACGATTTGGATCTGCGCCCTGTATCAAATGAAAGAAATTTGTAAAATTATAAAATTATACATATTCATGTGTATACGTGCATGTATTAAATATCATATGTGTACTATATATATATATATATAGTACACATATGATATTTAATACATGCACGTATACACATGAATATGTATAATTTTATAATTTTACAAATTTCTTTTATATATATTTATCAAATATATAATAAAAAATACATAACATACATGTGACTCATGTTGTGGAGTATCTATCGGGGTCTGAAGATCTCCAAAATGCAATAGACTATCACTAAGACCCTATAGAACACACATGTACATGTACACAAGTTAAATTGAATCACTCAAGAATATGTATATGTAAATTATAGTAACAAATACATATAAACATATATAAATTTACAATATTTATAGTAGCATCATGTAATGCTCTGCCAATCTGATTGATATCTAAGTCATGTAGTGATAGAGTAATCTATGAATCACAGAATGTAGGTGCTCTAAGGCCAAGTTGTGTAGGAGCAGGAGCAAGAGTAGGAGCAAGAGTAGCTGCTACAGGATCCCAGGTAGGTGTGGGGATAGGTGCTATGGTGACAGGAGTTGTATGGCCCTTTGTAGGAGTAGGTTTTGTAGAATGTGCAGGGATATCCTCCTATCTCTGTAAGGGTTGTGGTTCTATTGTGCATGACAAAATATGGTTGATGTGTCCACTAATGTCATAGAGAGGAATCCCCATGACCATCGACAATGCCTGATATGATCCAAGAACATCAAATGTTAAATAAGATGCCATACAGTGTAATGCATCCACATATGATATGGCTAAAACCTCTAGTGGCGATGGTATATCTGTCATCTCATACAGATCATCAACTCATGTGCTAAAGGATGCACCTGTCGAGATGGGACCACGAGATTGTAACATGTATCTGCCACATTTATTTGAAGATATCTCTTGTAACTGTGTGACAACTGTGGTAATGCTAGAATATATCTGAGTCCTAACTATATCATCAGGAACACTCAAACCCACAGTAGTATCTGTGGACCTCTTGGCACAACCAAAAGATTTGGACCCACCATTGCCCATTTATTAATGGGCATAGGGGTGTCTACAGGTCTAAATCTCTCTAACAATTAGCCTTGGCCCTATCCAACATGACTTGAAAAATCTGTATAGTCGACATCATGATGTACATAAAATTTTGCAAACAATTGTTTGTAGAAATAAAGGGGAAACTCATCCTTTTGTGACCACCTGTGATGCGTAGCTAACCACCAAGGATATATAAAGGAAGCGATGAGCTTATCAGTACACTTTGTCGCTAAATAACCTCTAGTAACCCTAACCCTATCTATATAAAAGGGAAACATGGTCTTCACCATAGTGGTGGAGACCTGACCATCAATCTATGAATACTTCACAGTGCCAGTGACACTGTGAGAAAGGGAAGAGTAAAATGTCTCAATACTAATATCATCAAATGGGTTGTACCCTTAGATCATCTCAATCATCTAGCACAACTCATCTCTAATAGAAACAACCTTCTCCCTATTAGGGAGAGTGGTAGAAGATAACAATGTAGAATCAAGATACTCGAGAACACGAGATAATCTAGCAATAGTATTCGTAAATAAACATTGTCTTTCCTCAGTAGATGATGTCAATCTACATGCTATGTCTGACTCAGCACTAGGACCCCCTCCATGAACACTAGCCTCTCCTAAGGACGTAGGTGCTCCACCAGTACTGGATGCCATAATGATATATACAAATATCTAGATATCTATAAATACAGAGTTAAGATATACATACATAAGTACATATAAAATTGAAAGTTAAATTTAATTTAAAACATGTATTTATATAAATATGTACAAAGTTGAATGTAACTAAAAATATGCTCATGTATGTGAACATCTAGCTCAAATATGCACATCTAGCTCATGTATGTGAATAAAAAATATGCATGTATGTTATTTAGTACATCTAGGTTTACTATGTTAATGTTTTCTAAAATGTAACTAATAGGTTTGTAAAATGTAATGTTATTTAGGACATATAAGTTTATTATGTCAATGTTTTGTAAAATGTAAATAATAGGTTTGTTGTTAATGTTTACTATGTTAATGTTTTGTAAAATGTAACTAACCTATTATCAACTACTAAAAAAAAACACTTAAAATATAATTAATTTAATTAATAAAACACTTTAAAATAATTCATTTAATTAATATTATCATTTAATAACTAAAAAATATTTTGAAAAATAAAAAATTCACTTACCTGTTTCGGTTGAAACACTCTAACTTCTTGGTAGCCGCTATAGTGAAATGAATAGTGAAAATGACCACCAAGAGAAATTTTTGGTTATTTATAAAACCAAAAGGGTTTCAGCTAAAAGAGTTTCGATCGAAAACCTCACTGCCATGTTGACACCAGAAAGCACCACGTCTATATAGCCGAAAATGTTCTGGCCGAAACGGTTACACCTGAAATTGTTTCGGCTGGAACCCCTACAAATATCACCAAAGGTGACACAGGTTTGTGCTTCCACCCATATTCAATGATGTATTGTATGTTCCATCTTTGTCTGCCAACCTTCTCTTGATTTCTCATAATACACACAGTGGATCAAGAAAGACAGTAGAGTTCACTGTAGATTCAGTCTTCATTTGGGATCATGCTACAAGAGGCCTTATTGCTATAGGGACAGTTGATTTTTCTACCTGTCTCTACACCTTCTCACACTTTTTCCCACCATCTCCATTTTTGAAGCACACTACTTCTCTTTCATAGGAGCATCATGTGGTGCAATTAAGATACTTGAACCTTTGTGTTGTTCCTAAGATCCCTATTTTGACTACCACAACACATCCAATTGAGGTCTTTTCTCTTCTCAGGATCCTTCTTCTGCTCTGCCTAATCCTCTAGCTCCATTCATCAAGCCTCTAGCTGCACCTGTTGTGGATTCTATAGTGGACATTCATGATAGTATCATCACACCTCCCTTAGGGATTCCCTTTTAGGATCCTCATATTTTCTCCTTTGAGCATTAGCTAGGCCTTCTAGTTTTCCCTCTCATTTAGGGGTTCCCTTTTTTTGTTCTCTTGTTTACTCTGTATTGGAGTTTCACTAGTTCAATTCTTTCTCCTAGGGATCAATTATTCTTGGGGGGCTTTGGCATCTTTTCTATCTCTCATGGGGGGGCTGGCTGTACTTATGGCTTTGAGAGAGTCTCTTGAAACATTTTCAATGGAAGTTGTCCTTGGGAGTCTTGTTGAGGCCTTCCTTCCTTCCTTCCTTCTTTTTTTAGCATGTTTGTACTTACCTCTTTTTGGGGGAGGTTTTTTCCCATGAGGTTTTCCCTCTTTCCACATTTTCAAAGGTTGCATTTATTTTCATTGTACATGGGTACCTAACATGGCCTTTTTGTCGAGACCCATTCTACGTTTTGTCTTAGTTTTTGTGAGCTTAAGGCATTCCCCTAAGTTGCACTTAAGAGGGGGTGTTAGAGTAAATAATTATTTATTCTTTTACTTAAGTTTGCTTAGGTTAATGCATTTATTTAATAGTTGTAGTTGATGAGTTGTTGGCAACACAGGAGTTTATTCCTATCTACTCATACTTATCCTCTAACCTTGATTGAGGATATTCCACCTTTTGTGCGTGTATGCTTAGTTGTCAACCTTATCTTCTAGCACTTTCTAGCTTGTTCTACAAGCTTCCTTGAGGCCTTCATATTCAATCTCTCTCATTGTAAATTCATATAATTCATATAGAAATTTCATTTTCTCATTGCTGCAATATAATTTCTCCGTGTTGCTTCAAGCTCTTGTTTCTTCCTTCTTTGGTTTCTCTTTAGTAGGTTATTTGTATGCAAGTGATCTTGGCAAGCTGTGAAGTTGGCTTTCATCAACTTCTACAACTTTAACTAAATCTTTAAATTTAATTAATTTCTCAATTAATTAAATATAATTAAATATCAAATTTTCTTAATAAAATTTCCATTAAATTAAATCATTAAAATACTCTTTTAATTTGATTTAATTATAATAGAAAATAATCACAGATCCACA
>CM053783.1:453978608-454083608 GCA_028749045.1 Cupressus sempervirens
CATACTCTGTACGTTTGTCATCTTAGCATCAGATCCAGTTAGGTTCTTGTGGGCTTACTTGTTTCGTGGTTTTTCGTTCTTTAAATTCTTATCTTCTTCGTGTCTGGATAAATCTATTTTTAAGATTTTAGATTTAGTTGAACTCTTGTGTTGAAATTTACTATTTTTTGTTCTTGATTACATTTGTGAACGAATTAATTAAATTGAAAACCTTGTTGTATATTTTAATTGTTCTTCATTCTAAAATTATCTATATATGAGTGCTAAGAATTTAGAAACCCTCGTTTTGTTAATAGAATGGTATCTTAAAATAGGTAGGGTTTGGAAAAGAAGTTGATTTTTCAAAATGCAAATTCAATTGTTTACAATTAATTGCCCTATCAAATTTGGAATGGAAAATTATCAAAAAATATACATATTTAAATAATTAGTGTACACTCGATTTGTGTCACACTCTAAACCCTTCTATCCAAACGATTCCATGAGTTCGGAATGCTTGGATGCCGGCTTAGAGCTCCCTATCCACGGAGTGCAAGAGAGTGTATTTCAAGTTCAAGGGCTCTCAGATGAGCCTTAGAGATACTCTTCTTGCTAGTAAACCATGCAATGGGAGGTTCCAAAGACAAGATGCAAGAATGCAAATGTCCCAAGGAGTTCCTCAAGGATGCAATGCAAATGAAGATTAAGCTAGAATGAGAATGTCAAATGCAGCTATGCTAAAAGATGAATGAGAGTGTTACAATACCATTATTAAGCTATGTGAGATTAAGCTACATGTAAAAATGAAAGCTAAGCTAAGATGCTATGGTATGAGAGAATGTAGACAAGAAATAGAAGTTCTCCACAAAGCTCCAAAGAAATCTGTTAGAAAACCTGCAGCATAACAATATTCAAAAGATCGATTGATTGAGGGGGAAAGCTCTCTCCCTTTTAAAGATGTATGGACGGTAGAGATCAAGATGAAGATGGTGGATGATCAATGGTGGAATTTGAAAAGAGGAGTGATCCATGTGCACACACAAATCAACCAATAGAATATAAGTTGACTTGTCATATAAGACAAAAGTCACAAAGCCTTTTCTTTTAATTGCAAAATAGAAAAAAGACTTTATGTGTGCACTTTAAGTGGGTTAGAAGAATGGGGTCTTTTATTTAATTAAAAGGGGACATGTTCTTTTAATCAAATAATGAACTTAGGATAGCATAGTCAAACTATAGGTTATAATCAAATAAATTGATTATTAGCAATTTGGTCTAGGTAAATGATTAAATTAATTTAGCCAAAATGCTGAGAAGGGGGCTAATAGTCTAGATGACCATTTTTAGGTGATTACAATTAGCACAGTAATTTATAATTAATGTGCTAATTATAAAAATATAAATTCAAATTCAAATAGAAAAGGGAGGGCGAGTTGTTTGTTTTGTTTTATAAAGAACAAAAAAAATTTAAAATAAAAATAAAAATTAGTGAGCGGGGCCACCAACCCCCACCCACCTCTTTCTCTTGTGCTATGACAATAGCATAGTTGTTGCAATCGCATCAAGCTTATGTGGCAGTTGTAAGCTGCAGGCTGATAAGCCTCTAAACTCATTTTTAATATTATTTTTATTTTTTTATTAAATTTTATTAAATTTTAAATAGAATTTATAAATTGTTAAATATTTTAAAATTTAAAATTTAATTTTTATTAATTAATGTTTTAATAAATATTTACATTTAGTTTTAGATTAATATTAATTAATTTAATTAATATTATTTTTAATTATTGTTAAATTATTAAATCGATATTAATTGTTATCTAATAAACTTAAGTAATTTTTATTATATTATTATTTATTGATTACAATTATTAATAATCTTTTATTATTTTAATCGATAATTATTATTTTAACAATTTAATAATTATTATTAAAATTATGTTATAATACTTAATAGAGGCATTATTATTTTTAGTGGTTAATGGTAATTGTGTGATCGGTTTTAAAAGGTGAAAATGAGATCAATTATACGAGAAATTATAAAATTTATAAAATATAAAACTAAAAAATGAAAACTTGAACCTTATTGTTAACTCAAACTATGTGTTTTCAAAACCAAACAAAACTATGAAATGACACTGTTAGTTGTATGTTTTTTTGTGTGTTGGGTTTGGGGTTGACTTAGTTCTTTGACCAAATTAGGATGTTTACCAGAGGCTTGGGGGTTTGTTTTATGATGTCATGATAGTATTTTTTATATGTTCTTTTATACCCAACCATGGTGATGTGTCATGTGTGTTCTATGTTGAGTTGATAAGATGTTTTGTTATTGCTTTCAGTTTCTCTTGCGTGGAACTGAAGTGAATGATGTGGCTTTTCTAATATAACCTTTGAATCTTTGATTAGTTATCTTTTGATTGCTTCCCAGTTGCTTGTATAAGATTGAGGTGATTATGAGTTATTGTTTTTAGGTGATGTCATGGATTTGGTTTGTGTGTACTTGATTTTGGATCGGTCCTATTAGAGCAATTGTATTGATGAAATATGTAATTTTGATCAGTGATATTTCAATACTTTCCAGTTGCTTGTTTAAGAATTGATGTGTGGTTTATGGTCGTACGAGACCCTTTTCTTTTACTGAGCTTAGGGTAGGTTATCTATATGTGATGTCGGGAAGTTTCTTGCAATGGAGGTTGGGGCCCTAAAGAGGCTTTATGGGTAACCCATTGTACATTATTTTAATAAGTGATAACATTTCATTAAATGAGAGTAAAATGAATTAATAAGTCATTATTTTTTCTTGCCCATGCCTCGAGTGCTAGTACAAACTATGATAGAAGTAGGAAGGATGATTGGTTGTGACCTTTCTTTGTTAGTATGCCGTGTTAGTATGAAAGGATACTAGTGGCACATAGAGTCACTAGGGGGTCAGAGTCCAGTTAGGCTGCCTAGGTAACCTTAGGGTTGGCTTATGTGATGGCACTTTCCCACTTACATAGTAGATTTCCTACATGTCATTGTTGCCTCTGAGTTTAGATGTTACTTGTGTCTTGGTACCTTGAGTTAAATTGCTTTCAAGCTTTCCTTGATCTAGATGTTGATTTTGACTTTTGGGATTGTTATCCTGTTTGGGACTTGAGACTATCTCCTTAGCATAGTGGGAGTGGACCCTTTTAAGGTTACTACGAGGTCAAGTGGTAGTTCTTTTTACTTTTACCATTGAGATCCAACAATTGGATGTCATGGCTGGAGTTCCTTGTTATGTATTTCCTTTCATTATATTCTTGTGTACTACGATGGATGGTTATACCTATTGTATTGTATTTTATTTCATGGATCTTAAGAGATGATGTAATCTATTTTATGATGTATATTCTTTCAGTCTTTCATACCTTGTGACCTGTACAGTGGATGATTATACATTTTGATTATTGCCAAGTGGCATTTAGGATAATTTTATATTATTTAAAAGGATTTTTACTTGTAGTTATTCTTTAATGTGGATGTGTTATGTATTAGTTTTTAGTATTAATTAAACTTAAATGTGATTCAACATCATGGGACCCTTAAAATTGTAATATTTCTTAAATGTATGCGCTTATGTGTATGTTATTGCTTCCGCTATATTATTTCTGTTGTTGTTAAGTTATTATCTTTCAAAAAAAAGTGTTTGGAAAACTTAGTTAAACTTTAGGTTAATTTCTTTTGGGTTCCTTGGCGGAGTGTTACAAAGGGTGACTATGGGGCATAACTATGGAGAGAGAGAGAGAGAGAGAGAGAGAGAGAGAGAGAGAGAGAGAGAGAGAGAGAGAGAGAGAGAGAGAGAGAGAGAGAGAGAGAGAGAGATGGGGTTATATCTAGAGAGTAAGGAGGGAGAGAAATAGAGATTAAGGGGTGTATTTAGAGGGTGTGTGTGTGTGTGTGTGTGTGTGTGTGTGTGTGTGTGTGTGTGTGTGTGTGTGTGTGTGTGTGTGTGTGTGAGAGAGAGAGAGAGAGAGAGAGAGTACAAAGAGCGACAATTAAAGGAAATATCTAGAGTGGGAAGGGATGGGAGGAGAAAGTACATTACAAAAATATATAATAATGAGTCACAATATCCCTAATCATGAGCATTTTAATAGAAATAACCCACATAAAAAATTAACCTAACAATTACCATAACACTAATTTAAAGTGTAATAATAGCATTAATGTCTACTCTAATAGGAGTAGTAACCCCAAAAATAACCTTAATCAAAATAATAACACAAACCCTAACAAAATATCTAATCCTAACCTCAACTCTAACTATAACTTAAATTGTAACCCTTACTATAACCCTAACTCTTATTCTACCCCTAACTCTAATCCTAACCCTACATACATCCCTAACACTAATTCTAACCCTAACTCTAACCCTAATTCTTAATTGAACCTAACCCTAACGCTAACCCTAAATCTAACCCTAACCCTAACTCTAACTCTAGCTCTAATTCTACCTCTAACCCTAACCCTATATATAATCCTTACTCTAACCCTAATTCTACCTCCTAATGCTAACAAATCTCTAATTCTAATCCTAACCCTAACTTTATTCCTAACTCTAACTCTATTTCTAACTCTAACTGTAACCCTAACTCTAACTCTAGCTCTAATTGTTGCACTAACCCTATCCCTAACCCTAATTTTAATTGCAATGCTAACCCTAACTCTAACTCTAACCCTAACCCTAACCTTAACTCTAACCCTAACCCTAACTCTACTCCTAACTGTAACATTGCACATCTTTTCTTTGTAGCTTGACCTTTATTCTATCTCGGTCGAAGTGTTGATCCACCAACTTTGCCTTGTAAATGACTAAGATTTTTGCACTAATATACAATATCAAGATTGCCTTTAGGGAACACTATTTTGTCCTCGTGGTATCATTTTTATGATTTTCATATAAAGGTTAGGAGGAGTAAAGTTATGCCCCTCCGACATAGAAGTTCAATAATAGTACTAATTATTGGTGATTGTAACGTTGGTAGTTAGGAACAAAATATATTGAAGATAGTAGCATAGCAATATGTTATTTGGGGGGATTTCAAATCGACAATATTCTCTTCTAATATGTAAAACTATTTTCTATTTAATATATATAATATACTACGTATAGTTGCTCTACCTATCTTTTGCTTATTGAAAAACAATTGTGTTACAAAATATTTGAAGCATTTTCTAGATAATAAAGTAACCTTACACATATCTAAGACTCCATAGTAAATGGGCATTTATTGACTATAGATATTCAATCGCACATGCAAAATTGTCGATATAAGAATATATTGAACTATTATATCAAACAAAAAATTATGTTACTGTACAAATTTTATAATTGACCATAGCAAAATAATATAAATTTGAAGTTATATTATACATTCTTAAAAAATAAATTTAACTATTTTATTAAATAAAAAATTACATAAATTTAGGAAGTTACCATACATGAATGTTTATTGGCCATAAATTCTTGACTTCATAAAATAATAAAATAAATTCACAAATTCTATGTGATATATATATATATATATATATATATATATATATATATATATATATATATATATATATATATATATATATATATATATATACACCATTAATTCTTGACTTCACATTAATAATTTTAATAATATAAATAAATATACATCATATAATCACATCCATAGATTCTTCACTCCATAAAGATTGTAAATTCACAAAGACTATAAATTTATAACTTTATAAAGGTAGTAAATTCATAAAGATTGTAAACTTATAAATTTTACTATACTTAACTTTTGAACTTACTTTTATAAATTTTATTATACTTACTTAAAACATACACACCATTAATTCTTGACTTCACATTAATAATTTTAATAATATAAATAAATATACATCATATAATCACATCCATAGATTCTTCACTCCATAAAGATTGTAAATTCACAAAGACTATAAATTTATAACTTTATAAAGGTAGTAAATTCATAAAGATTGTAAACTTATAAATTTTACTATACTTAACTTTTGAACTTACTTTTATAAATTTTATTATACTTACTTAAAACATATTTATTTATTGTCCATAGATCCTAGGGTGCATAAGAATTTTAATTTCATAAAAATGAAATGACATGTGGGTGAACCCACAATAATGGGTTCCACTTTAGTGCGACGAAGAAACTTGAAAAAGTTGACAAATTTTCGCATCTCTATTCGCCATACATTCACGCGAACATGTACCTAGTGCATGTTCACGTGAACATGTCAAGATATGTTCGCGCGAACATGCGCTAGGTACATGTTCGCGCGAATGTGTAGTGAGCCGATTTCTGGCGCTTAAAAATGTTTTTTTCACTTTTCCAACCTCATTTTTACGGCGAGTACTGTTGATTGAGCGTTCGAGCGAATGTGTGGCTTGAGCAACTTTCGTCAACGTCATCTTCTTGTTTTTGTTCTCCTCTTCATTATCGGGTATGTCAAAATAATATTAATTTAATGTTTTCAATTTTTTTGAAGTATTTTTTTATATTATCAAAGTAGATTTTAATGGTTTGAATGCATTTTTTGTGTTTTTAAAATATATTTGAATGTTATTTACGTTTTTAATAATTTTAAAAACATATTTGAATGTTATTTATGTTTTTAATAGTTTCGAAAACATATCTAAATGTTAATTTAATATTTTTATTGTTTATTTATATTAATTTAGAAAACAGAAAAATATTATATAGAAAACATTAGAAAACATTAGAAAACATCAGAAAAAATAGTAAAAAACATATAATATAAAATTTAGGAAAAACATTAGAAAACAAATTTAGAAAAAACATTACGAAAACATTAGAGAATTTATAATTTAATATAAAATTTAGAAAATTTTTATAAAAAAACATTACAAAAACATTAGAAAATTTATAATTTAATATAAAATTTAGAAGATAATTTTATTTTTTAAATTGCAAAAACATTAGAAAATTTAGAATTTAATATAAAATTTAGAAAAAATATTACAAAAACATTAGAAAATTTATAATTTAATATAAATTTTAAAAAACAAATTTAGAAAAAACATTAGAAAAATGTTTTTAGAAAACAAATTTAAAAACATATTAGAAAAATATTAGAAAATTTATAGTAATATAAAATTTAGAAAAACATTAGAAAAAATATTTTAAAAAAAAAATAGAAAAACATTACAAAATTTTAGAAAGAAAATTTTAGAAAACATTAAAATGTGTGTGTGTGTGTGTGTGTGTGTGTGTGTGTGTGTGTGTGTGTGTGTGTGTGTGTGTGTCTGTGTTAATGTTAAATGTATATATGTCAATTTTACTTTAATGTCTTAATCTTAGAAGTTTAATTAAATGACATATCTTAAGGGTCTAGATCCTGAATTGTACATGTAAAAATATAGATTAAAATGTATAATTTTTTATTTTGAACATAGATGTACATGTATATTTGTTCATGGTTAAAAGTAGATGTATGTACATATTTTTAATAAATTCACATTTTTATATGTATAATTTGTGTATATGTTAACTATTGATCTTAATTTATCTTATAACTAACTGTAATTAACTATATTTAATAACACATCTTAAGGGGAGATCCTAAATTATCATAAGAATGTAGATTAAAATGTATATTTTATTTCATAAATGTACATGTAAATATGTTCATGTGGTAGATATAGATGTACATACATATGTTTTCAATATTCATGTTCAAATGTACATATGTTATTATTTTTAATGTCTTAATAATTAGAAGTATATAATTCACTGTATAATTCAATGACATGTCTTAAGGGGAGATCCTAAATTATACATCTATAAGAATGTAGATTAATTTGCATATCTAGGTATGAATATAACATACATGTACATCCAAACCCTAACCAAACCCTAACCCTAACCATTATCCAAACCCTAACCCTAACCTTGATCTTAAAATTTAATTTCTAAACCCAATATTATAAATGATAATAAATACCCTAAATCATAATCTTGAACCAAATCATAAACTTCATATGCTAAGTTCCCTTATCCTAAATTCTTAACCATGGACTTTAATATTAACCCCTAAATTTAATGCTAGAAATTATTTAAGTTCGTGTAAACCCTGACAGTGTCATAAGGTCTTAAATCTTACCCTAAAATTGAGCCTAATTACACTAAAACCCTATTTGAAAACCTAATTGAAGCCTAACTTACATAAAATTAAAACAAGTTGACCCTAATCCTAAATTGTTAAAAATTACATTTGAGATACATGCACATACATTCAAACACATGTACATACATGAAGTATGACCCTTGTTTTAAATGATATATATGTAACCCAACTTGAAACCTAAACGTCGAAACATTATCATTTAAGAGTAATATAAATAATTTATTAGGTACCCTTTAATTGAATTCTCTAATAATACCCCCCAAAGTATAATAAAATCTTAGAACAACAAATTAACTCTAACCATAACCAAACTCTCAACTTTAAAGTCATCTTATACTTATATACAAATTAATCTAGGTCTAGATATGTTACAAATTATCTAGGTCCATGATGTGTGATGTATGTTTAATTACATGTGTATAATTTTTAATGTTAAAAATAAAAAATTATGTACAATAGGAAATTTAGCTCTTCATACATTTCTACAGATATGGCTTCACAGGATATGCTTGATGCGGCTTCTAGTGTGACACCTGATGTAGTTCCTATTGCGACATAGGTTGATGTGGTTCTTGTTGTAGCACCTGATGCAGTTCCTGATATGGCTCCTTGTGCAGCTCGTGGTTGGGCTCGTGCTGCAGCTTCTGGTGGGGCTCCTCGTGTACCTTGATGTAGGGCTCATTGTGCAGCTCATGTTCCAGCTCCTGCTACAGCTCATGTTCCAGGTCAGGCTGCACTTGTAGCTCCTGTTGGAGGTCTTACTGCACCACCTCCGCACATCGATATCGATGCATTATTTGCATTTTCAGAGCATGAGGTTTCTAGAATGGAGCACTCTATATTGACCTCTGATGATGGTCTTTATAGAGACATATGTACTACGATATGTAGGAGTTTATAGGATTTGACAGCTAGGTTTAGAGGCCACCATTCATTTACTCCTGCCATATTAGCTTCCATATCTAGGGAGCTTAGGGCTGAGGTTTCAGAAGATGCATCATTCAATGACATCAAGAGGGTAGCCCCCAAAGACGTCATCCAAAGAGCTATTTCTAGCTTATGAGGGGACACAGGGTAGGGTGAGAGGCTACAGAGTCACACGATGAAGAGACCCTATTATTGCTAGCATGATCTATCCACAATTTTTAGCTGCATATGGTCGTTATCCTAATAATGACCAAATACCCCTTTATTTTGCATAGCAGTTGTACGCTGAGTTTCGTATAGGGTTGAATGTCAACTACTTGGATATTCCTGATTATTGCGAACAGGAGCGTGGTCGGATCGCAGATCGTGACTAGTACCACAGTGTAGATTGTCTGTGACCTACAGATCTTAGATAGTTTGTTGGACCAAGGATGCCTCCTGTGATTCCTACACATGCGCCTATTGTAGATAGAGTCGTCATTACTTCCCAGAGGGAAGCAATTGACACTATTGGGCACATTGCATTTGCGGTGGCTAGTATCACATTAGATTCTATTGGTCGTTATCTTCATAGTCGACGTCCTCGTCCACTTGGTCGACCATCTTCACAAGCATCTAGTAGCACTTCAGGTGCCTCCTCTAATGATGCATATAGAGCTGTTGGGCTACCACTGCCAGGCGATATTTGTGGTCTTTTAGGACAGCAGACACATATGGATATGGCACTGTATTTTTTGGATGATATGTTGCACTTTATTAGCTATATTTATGATACATAGAGGATTTCAATACACGCGGTGATGGATGTTGTTAGATAGCATCAGAGCCCCGACACAGTTCCACAGACACAGGCCGCCACACCAGTTACAGATGATACACCTATGCGTAGCTCATAGCATTCGACACCGGACTCACGACACTCTACAGATGACTCGAGCATACAAGTTGGAGATGTCCATATCACAGTTGAGGGCCTTGATGATTTTGGTGAGCAGTTGTGAGGCCTATCTGAGATTGATACTAGTTCGACCCTGGGTATTTCATCATACATGGACCTGTTATTCGGACCTAGCAGCACTGATTCTACACCAAATGTACCCAGCCAGTTACACAGTCCACTTCACTCAGATTTACCAGTAGTTGGACATGGAGTTTCAAGCTCAGGTGCATCAGTAGATGATATGATGGAGTCTGTTGATCATCCTCCACCTCCGGAGACCCAGGTACATATATAATTTATTTTTAATTTTAAATATATATGAAATTAAAAAATATGTTCATTTATTGAAAAATTTAGTTCAGATATATATGTAGATATTTAATTTAATCTTTAACTCGTAATAAATCATGTAGGCACAGGTCGCTGAGCACATGGTTACACATACTGTTGGTTCAGGGCATCATATACATGAGAGAGATGATTCTATTGAGGCACCTGGTAGTGCTCAGGTACTTGAGTTTTAAATAGTTTGTTTAAAGTTATTTAAATATTTTAAAAACTAGATATATATCTATATATATGCAAATTTGTATTTAATTTGAATGTATATGTACATGATGCACGTATGTATATATATGTTTTAAAGATAGAACTATAACACATGTATGTATATATGTATATATATTTGCAGGGCTTGGTTGATGCACCTCAGCGAGAGTATGTACAGGAGACTCGATCAGAGGGTCGTTCTGTTCATATGCGTCTTGAGGGGTCCTTCTAGTAGTAGATCAGATTTATATATTTTTTGATGCATATATATTGGAGGTCCAATTTACATGTACATGTGTATTTCAGTTCCTTGATGACATGCATGTACTTTCACTATTTATTTGATTATTGAGTATTTCAGTGTTAGATACCATCAAATGTACGTATATATGACTTTTTATATTTTTCTACATGCGTATATTTATTTGAGATTTACAGTTTGCATTTCAAATACATAGAGATATATTAGATCTGTATATGTTTATTCTTGAGACGTGTATATGTGTACACATGTGTATTTTTTTTGTGTTATAACTATAGAACATAATCTTGAGACATGTGTGTACATGTATATCAATTATCAATTAGTAAGAAGTTAGAAAGATAAATATTTCTTAAATTCTCAATTACTAACCTGCTAAAGATAAATATTAGTTTTATGTGGATAAAAATATGTTAATTAGGTAAGCCAATACATTATTTTAGAGAAATTTTACAAAATATAATATTAAAAATATATATTAATTTAAACTAATTTAAACTTTAAGAGTACATGACCGTAGATGTAATAAAGTAACATTGAAATATATAGCTTTTTAATAAACTAACCTAAATGATAACTATGAACTTATAATCTTACAATTTTAAAAACACATACTTTAATTTTCACTTATGAAATTCAATCTAGTTTGAAAACAAGTTGATAAATGAATTTAAATTATTAAATTCATCCATGATACAATTAATTTAAATTATTAAATTATATAATTTCTTAATAAACTAAATTTGATAATCAATTACTAACCTGCTAAAGATAAATATTAGTTTTATGTGGATAAAAATATGTTAATTAGGTAAGCCAATACATTATTTTAGAGAACTTTTACAAAATATAATATTAAAAAAATATATTAATTTAAACTAATTTAAACTTTAAGAGTACATGACCATAGATGTAATAAAGTAACATTAAAATATATAGTTTTTTAATAAATTGACCTAAATGATAACTATGAACTTATAATCTTACAATTTTAAAAACACATACTTTAATTTTCACTTATGAAATTCAATCTAGTTTGAAAACAAGTTGTTAAATGAATTTAAATTATTAAATTCATCCATGGTACAATTAATTTAAATTATTAAATTATATAATTTTTTAATAAACTAAATTTGATAATTAAGAACTTATGATCGTACAATTAAAAACACATTTAATTCAAGATGAAATTCAATAGTTTGAAAAAAAGTTGATATTTAAGAATTGTAACATAGATAATGAAATTGTGTAAGTTCGAAATTGTAACATAGATAATGAAAGTGTTGAAGTATGAAATATACATAGAGGGTATGCAAGACAAGCAAGCAATTTTTGAAGTATGTGATGCAATCCCTAATTTGTGTCCCAAGGAACTAATTGATTTTGGAGTTCCTAGGAAACCTATTGGCCAGCGTTCAAAGGAAATCAATGTGTTCATGCAAGGGCCACATTTCTTCTACTATGAGAATGATGCTTTTGCATCGAAGGATATTTGGAAGACAATATCCGAACAATTTAATAGTGTTGAACCAAAGTTGGTGGACTCAATGTTCTTTTCAGCTTCCAGAAGAGCAAGAGGGTATGTGCATAACCTTCCAATAGAAGAGCGATTTCAAGCAGAACCTTTCCCCCCATGACTATTTAGGAAGAACTTCAACAAATAAAAAAGTATTGGCCTTCATGGGATCAGATGAAAAAAAAAAATTCCATAGACTCAAGACGATGTGGCACTGTCCTTATTGATCAATTGAGAGTTATGATTCAGAATGCACGAGGGCAATTGCAAGATAGTGTGCAGAAATATATACTTAAAAAGTGTGAAGAGTGGAATTTGGTATGGGTGGGGCCAGGTGACCTCATCCCTCTAGAGCTTTATGAGATAGAGCTTACATTAAAATTTGATAGAGATCACACTCGTGGAACTTCTTGTCCGACTGACTGCTTGTGTTGTTTGGGTAATTCATTCCAGACAGATATAGTTGCATATCATTTATCAATCTTGAAAGCATTATATCCTGATGGCATCAGAGTACTTTCTCTGTTTTCTAGTATTGGTGGAGCAGAAATTGCTCTTCATCGATTTGGAATACATTTAAGTTGTGTTGTATCTGTTTTAAATTATGATGGAAGTGAGAGAAATAATGCATTCAAAAGCCTCAACTAATAATTTTTCCTGATCAATGTGTAGGCTCATTTTTTTTTGTAAATAACTCAACGTTAATAGACTACTTGAAAAATGGAAAAGGATTTTAACCAGAACATAATGTTCTCTACTGATTTTAAATTATCAAATCAAAGAATTACATACCCTAACTAAGAATACTAATTTTTTTCGTTTTCAAATTAATTTTATAAAGGTCTACAATTAGAAAATACTTTTTTTTTTAACGAGAGTTCAATTTTCAGTCGTCCAATGAATTTCTTTGAACTGACTCTAAAGTGGTTTGTCGTGGAAGCTTATCATAATAATAATGTTTATGATCTTCTTTAACGGATGGTTTTTAATTATAACTTTTGGAGGACCTCTTTGGGCTTAGAAAGTATGCGTTTTGTTTTACAATGATACAAAATCGCCATATTTATTGTTTGCAACTACTTGAATTTCCTTGGAACTTTTTAAGGTGGAGTATTATTAAATTCATCCATGGTACAATTAATTTAAATTATTAAATTATATAATTTTTTAATAAATTAATGAAAATTAAGAACTTATGATCGTACAATTAATCTAAACACATTTAATTCAAGATGAAATTCAATAGTTTGAAAAGAGGTTGATATTTAAGAATTGTAACATAGATAATTCAATAGTTTAAATTCATCCATAGTACAATTAATATTATAGTTTTTAAATAAACTAATGATAACTGAAACTCAGATATTTAGATTAAAAACACAATTTCACCAAAGTTGATATTCACAATTTCACCATAGTACAATTGAAAACACATTTCACCAAAGTTGATATTCAGATTATTATAAAATAAATCTCAAAGGTCTAATCAACCATGATGTACACTTATAAAATGCAATATTTTTTCATGATCTTCACTGTCTAGTCTCCACTTGCAACATACACGCTTAAGTTTGACTGGATGTAGACAAAGCCCTATAGCAACGACCAGGTGGCTGTATTATAAAACTTTGTTGTCAGGTTGATAATCAACAAAGTGTATTCCATATTGGACTATTTTCTCTTGCTTCAAATGTGTTCCCTCTATCACAATAGAACCTGTACCACAAATTTAAGTGTTTTAAAATTTGACAGATATGAAGTTACCTAGATATATTTATTTATTTGAATATATATGTGCATGTACATGTCTATGTATAATTTACTTATGGGGAACAACATTCCATCACTTTCTTCAGGGTCATATAACTTTTTCCTCTCTGCAGTACATCGCAATAAATAATAACTGACACATTCATGATTTTCAGGCTCAACAATCACTGCAAAGACATCTCCTGCATAACAAGTATACATGAATGCATGTGTACAATATATATAAGACAGTTGAAATCGATAATTAAATAAAAAGTTGAGATTAATTTTTATGATACTCACCCACTTTTACCAATCCAGAGATATGATTATAATCATCAAAAATCAATGGAATATCATCAAAATTTTCATCTTCTTTATCAAATGTCATGTCCCCAATTTTTCTGGTGACAGTTTGATTTAATTAATTTAATTAATGGTTGTCCAAGGACGACTAATTAGTTATTTTAATTAAATAAATAGTTATTAAAAGATAACTTTATATTTAATAAAGTGACTTGGGAAATATTTAATAAAGTCACTTGAGGGATAATGATCAAAAAGGTTCTAGAAGTCTCTAGAGAGGATGGAGGGAAAAGAATAAATAGGCACCCTGGGGCTCCATTTGAATGAAGCAGTTGATTATCTCTCTTTGATTTTCAGATTGTGATTTAATCACAAGTGCATTGTGGAACCTAGGGTTTTCGCAATTGTCACAATTGGCCATTGAGAACGTTAACTCTCAATTGGTGCGCGATTTTGAGGGTGTGAAATAACATCTGAATTATTGCAGATTGGAGGTGACATTCAGTCATTTCATCAAGGTAGAATTTGTGGCCTAAGGCCATTTTGGAGGATCATTCTGAGAAATAAGTTAAGGGTTTTGTAAAGTTGGAGTTTTCTATCCAGGAATAAGACGACTCCTTAGGAAGTTGCAGTGTGAGCGGATTGAAGGCAAAAAAACGAGTTTCCAAGACTTTCCTTTCAGCCAGCCCTTTCCGAATACTGCTGAGGATGAAGTCTGAACCAAGGGCAATTACAGAGATCAGGTTACAAAGTAACGTCATTGAAGCCGGGATTAGGAGTGGGACCAAGTTGAATCGTTTTACGAATTGTTGAAGTCGGAATAGCTGCACAAAGCCTAGCGGAATTGGAAAATCTGCAAGCTAGGCGTTTGCTGATCGAAGGTCAGAGAGTTCGAGGGATTAATTTAAAGGTGATGGCAAACAATGAATTAATTCCCGAAGAATCAAATCTGCGGCGCCTTTCTTCTCCTGTCAGCCATTATTCAAAGATCATTAATATTGCCGGAATTGGGAACTCTCGCATTTCAATCATATATTTGAATATTTAAAGTAGTCGCAGGATTGAAGTAGAAACAACCGAGCAACCCATCAGCGGCATTCCAGAACATAACATCTAACCGGCCAGCAGCGTGGGTAAAGGAAGACGAAGGGGATTGGGCGGAATGAAGATGAGGGTTAATGCATGCTCATACACGGACTGCAGTCACCAGAATCGGGATACGAAACCTTCCGCGGAGTATAGGCAATAAGGAAAATAAACCGCAGATCACAGGGTGTAAAGCAGACTTTGGAAGAAGCCTTGCTGAGAGTCTACATAACTGTGCTGGAGGGACTATCATTATTTGAGGAGAACAATAATTTGCTGGTGAATTTCTTGTACATGTGTCTGAGTTTGGAGAGCTTGTATGTCAGCTAGGGCTGCCATTGTGTCTCTGAGGCAGCGTTTGGTATAATTCTTGCCTGCTGTGACCTGAGAGGGCAGCGTCTTTACAAACTGGAAAGGCTGCGTAGTGTTTGCAAGCGCAACGTCTTGGGAAATTGGACCTGCGATCCAAGTGCAGGTTTATGTCTTTGCTGGAAGCCTGCGTTCATTCTTTTGGAGGCTTGCGATTACTTTCTGGAGGACTATGACACTGTAGCAGACATACAATTTATTGCAGGGAGCCTACTTTCTATATTTGAGACCCACTTTTTGTTTTCTAAGGCCCACATTGCCTGTTGTGAACTTGTGCACTGGTTAGGAGAATGCTGTGAATTGGAATCAAGATTCTTTCCTGAACAACGTTGGCATTATTATCTACTGCTTTGTTACAATTGGTGAATTATTAGAGAAATTACTCTTTGCATGACAAATCTCATCTTGTTTGCCAACTATTTGACGAATTGCCACAGTACATTGTAGGGATTTAGTGACTTTTATAGCTAGGGTCATTTCATCAAATGTATCGGTAACATCAAGTGGTACTGAAATCCATGCACCTGTATATCCATGTGTCTGATTGATGCATTCTTCATAGTTTTCATCAATGCAACTGTCACAAAAACATGAGTATTCTCTTGTCTTCAATGTCCAATGCAATTATCTGTACTCATGACTGAATGTAAGGAACGTGTCTTTTCTATCCTCTTGCAACCATGCATATTTTTTCTACTGACACCTGAAAGTTCGTTAAATTGAAAATATAAAAAAATTAAATTTAAACTTCAACGAATTCAAAAATAAAACTTAACAATAAAATTTTATAATTTAATTGTGCATAAAAGTTAAACAGACATACACATCCATAACTGTTATCTCCTAGAAGACTCTATATGGTGTCTGTCGACTCATTGTTGATGATGTCTCGACCTCATCTAATGCAAAATGAGTCTTACACCATTCAACATCATCATGTGCATCATTTACACGAACTCCCTAATAATTCATTTGATACTTTCGCAAAGCACGTTTGATGCAAGCTCTAGCACCATCATGTTCACCTTTTCCATGGCCACTCTCAAAGAAATTCCATATGTGTTTTATATTCTCATTGCGATGATATCTACACAATGCATAAAATGGTCTAGATGATTTAAACTGCGCGGCACATCCATCAAACCAAACATAATGTTTATCAACATTTATGTTTCTTTCTTTCAAATAAGAAAAGAACGTATTGAAGCAATGTTCTACATAGTGAATGTCATGTTCTTTATCATCACTTATATAAAAATGATATTCCTTTATAATTACTTGTGCTTGAACTGTACTCTGAACACCATCCAAATCTAACTATGCATGTCTATAAAAAACATGTACCATAATAGTGACCTGCTTATTAAAGTAATAATCTGATTGAATTGCTTTATGATGAACAAATGAATAGTTCTCTACAAAATCAACAACTGATACAATTGTTCCAAGTGGAAAATTATCTCTCAGAGTTTGAAACTGCTATGTTTGCCACTTTGCAAAAAATGCATGATAAATATAAGGTTGAATCAATTTCTTAAATCTGTCCATAAATGTTAGAACATGCAACTCCTATTCAACATATTCCAACCTTTTGGTTTCTTTCCCCAACTTTGTTTCATTCTTGACATACTTGTAACTTTTGCAATTCAATATTTTTGTTACATCAATATTTTCAGTTTTAAAAGGAAATAGAGCCAATTCACCACATGTTTCACATAATTCTTTGATGCAATTTATTTTACCAGTTGGATCATCTATGTTGTCACACAAAATGAATGATATAAACTCACTTCTCCTACTAGGAGGAGCATCATGAAAGCCATATGTGTCTTCTATAAACTTTTGAAATACCTAATAGTGGAGATCAAACTCAATATGATGATGACAACAACAAGTTTCAAACAATTTGTTTGACCTCACAAAGTATGGCTTCAATTTTTCAAACAATGTTTGCCCAACTTTTACATTAGGATGTTCATTACAAAACGACACATATAACTCATGCTGTGTTGTGTCCAACCAATGTTTTGTATGATGTTCATATTGACCAAGTGCAATCTTATGCTTGATAACATCTCTACTATTTGATGAAGGATGAGTGTTATCAATCCAAAATGATATGACTAAATTTTTTAATAACTCTTCAATTCTATCAGAATGAGGTGCTCTACACATGATTGCCCAGTTGCCCTCCATAGTATTGTCATCCACAATTAATCTTCTCTTAACATATTGTCTCATTGTTTTCCTACTAAAACCCATTTTAGACGAAATTGAAGATATTTGTCTATTTTGAGACATATTTTTACTTACAACAGACATCAACATCACTTTTCTTGCCAGAGACTTATCTTTAGTTCGAGAGTGTTTTCCTATGTTTCTCAAACCTTGTTTAACATTTTCAATCAAATCAGTTTGCATGCTAGAAAATCTTCTCTTCTTTGATGTTGTGTTTACACCTAACAATTTCAATGCCTCTTGCAACTTTTTTTGTGTAAGCAAAAGTGAAAGCAACTGAGCTTGTTCAAGTGTTTCAGGGTTTTTTAAATTGAGTCATAATTTCTCTTATCTTCTTCTTCATTGACCTTCTCTTAGACAAACTTAATGGTTGAACACTAGCTGCAAGTTTTCTCAATTTATCTACATCCATTTTAAGTAAATGATCTAAATTCTTATGAGAAATACCATACTTCACAGATTGGACAATATTTAAGAGTTCATCCATACCAGTTCCTACACCTGATGTTGACCCTTCTCTGATTTCTGTTACTAGAATTTCTACAGGGACCGATCTTGAGCCTTCTCCAACATCCATTGTTTGAGATTCAATAGGGAAAGATTCTGACCCTTCTCCGACTTCTGTTATTTGAACCTCTGTAGGGACTGATCTTGAACCTTCTTCAACATTCATTGTTTGAGATTCCGTAGGGAGTGTTCCTAACCTCTCTCCCATATGCACTACTTCTTCTATTGAGCCTTCTTCAACATTTCTTTCACCTTGTTTAATTCGATGATAACGTGCCACAGTCTTCTGAATATTTCTTTGTTCTGCTTCATCAGATCTTTTTCTTGCATATTTGTTTCGCCTTCCTTTCTTATTTCCCATTATAAAATAAATAATAATAATAATTTATCCCTTGCCTCAAGATAAATTTTGCACAATAACCAGATAAAAAAACCACTGTATAGATTTGTCTGTCGCTGTTGGTACTTTTAAATTGTTTGACAGAAATCAATAGAATGCAGTCATCTGCAACAAAGCATAAATATTCTTCATTATAATATGACTAAAATTTGTGAGTCACAAACATTCTTCAAGAATAAACATTATAATAAATATTCTTCAAGAATAAATTGCTACATAAAAAACAATGGCATCGGCCATCAAAAGAAGCAAACATAATGTTAGAAATCCCCTCTTTTGTTTGTAGCTCTCATGTCCTTCTTTCTTCTCCAAATGATGTAGCTCCAAATGATGTGAGTCTTAAAATCAAGTCTTAACGTCATTTTGGGATATTTAGGAATTGGTGGTATCTCGTCAAACAAGGGATTAACATTGATGTGTTCAAATGTACCTTAGATGATTTCGATGGTTGATTCTTGATGAGACCTTATAGGTGTCATTATTGCATTTGATAACTCCAAAGGTTGTGTCCTAGTGAGTGCTGGCATGATACCTCAGAATGCAGATGCAGTGGAGGGAAACTTAAATGAACTTTATGTCTCTCAAGTGCATACCTAGACTACCAATTGCATACTTGAAGTGTGCAGTTGATAAAAAAAGGTTGCAGTTGGTTAAAATAGAGTTGCAGGGTGCCTAAAATGCAAATTTTGAGTGTTTTGAATAATTTAGAGTGTTTCCTAAGGTCTTGGGATGCAATGCAAGGTGTGGAAGTGCAGATTAGGGTTCTTGAACTTAGAATGAAACACCTAATTACCAAGTGCGCCGTAAAACTATCAACTGCGCCTTGAAACTACCAACTTCACCCATGAAGTGTGCAGTTGGTAAAACAGGGTTGCAGTTGGTAAAAGAGGTCAAAAGTCGATAATTAAGATGTGGGTATGCAAGATATGAGTGTTTTTGAGATTTTTAAGTGTTTAAAGATGTTATGCAATGTGAGGAAATGCTAAATGACATAGGGTTTTGATATGCAAAGTGCAAATGTCCTAGGAATGTTATGCAAGTGCAAATGCAAGGTGTCGTTTTGAAGGTATGCAAGATGAAGAATATGATATGCAAAATGAAAGTTAGAGTTATGTTTTGGACTTGGTAAAGATGCTAAAGGTAGGTGTACGCAAAGTGGACTATGCAAGGGATGGTTTCCTAGGGTTGATAATGACGTTTAGGCAATGTAAAATGAGGACAGGTGATCAAGAAGACAAGTTGGTTGATGGACAATTTGATAGGGTTTGATAGTGAAAATGATGCTAGGGTTTGCACAATGCAATATGAGGGGGATATACCACTAGGGTAAGTCAAAAATGACATTTAGGAATATGATTATGCTAATGATAGAGGTATACATAAGGTTTTTAAAACTTAGGTGAAATCTTGACAAGGTTTTGACAATGTTTAATGTTTTGACAAGGTTTTGCAAGTTTCCAAGGTGTAAATTTGAATGTTAGCTTTTATCTTGATTATGTTTTACACACACGCAAGACACATTAAGACAAGAATACCTATTGTTAAAAGTGAACAATCACACCACAACCTAGGCTTTAGAACTGTATCCACTGAATTCTTACTTGAACCAAAGTTCAACCGCGCTTATCTAGAGCAGACAACTTAGGGCCTTGGCACCACAGGCTCCCCCTTACAGCGCACTCACTTCTCGGGGCTACCAAGATCCGCGTCTCAAGGGGCATGACTTCCCAAGGGACTATTGTCTCTACTAAGGACCGCGAGAATGTAGGATGTCTTCACGGGCAGGGGTGACCCCTTGAGCCAGTGGATAGAAAGGATTTTGGCCACTAAAACATGGTTTTTAGTAAGGGGATTTCGTTCAGCAAGTGAGTGATAAACTTCCTCAGAAGGTCTCCCAACCCCGAGAACCGAGGTTTGATGCACCATAAAGGTAATGGAGGATAGCTATCACTCAGCAATACTGCCGACACAGTTTTCACCGTAATCGAGTTTTATATAACGACTGGAACGTTGACCTGGCTTTTGGCCCGTTACTGCTCTAAGGTCGTCCCCTAGCATACCCAATATCGAGTATCTTGGTCCAAGGCAGGCCTCCTATAAAAGTTACATGGATTTCTCTTACACCCAAGATTCACGAATGGTGAGGGGAGAGGATACATCCAATGCAACTCTTAGGGATTTAAACATTGTAGACACACTAGACAGAAAATAAAAAGTTCATTTTAAGCACCAAACGAAGTGTTATTTAATCTAATAAATCCACACACATGGTTTTGACAAACACACAATGGTCTTCGACAACGTCCTGCAAAACAAACATTAGTTGTTTGTTACGATCATGTCTTTATTCCACAATTGCCACATGCTGCAAAGAGACCATTAGTAACACAATAAGAATATACATTTTTTAACACCATTAATATGTTACTAATTTTTAATTTAACTTCAATGCATCCGTCAAACAACTTCACTAATGAAAGAAATAAATAAATAATTTAAATGTACAATATTTTTACCAAATTGATGCTTTCGATTTTGCGAATGAAATTCATGGCAAAGAAAAACAATGCACGTCGTCAAGTTGATGGCAAATAGTTATACAAATGGCAAATAAAAAGACAAATGGCAACTTTTTTAATTTTTTTTTAGTGTTCGCACGAACACGTTGAATTACATATGTTCGGGCAAACATGTGCCCAAACTTTTCCGGCGGCCACAAAATTTTATGGCACATGTACGTTCGCGCGAACATACAAAATTACAAAAAATTTCACCTATTTTTCATATTTTTTTTTCTTTTTGCTCTTTTGACTTCCATAATTGCAAGAGAATGATCTCCTACTATAAAATAAAAAATGTTAAAATGTGCTCCTCGGAGCAAGCTTTCCAACGACTATAATTTTAATACATAATTTAATCATTAAGACTTTCAAATAAGTTTAACTCATTATAGGTTCATTACCGATTAAACATCAACTGACTTTGACACCTCGAAAAAATTAGTAAACCACGTCAAATTTTTTTTGAAAAATATGAAAGAACTGGCTTATTGAGATACCTTTCTATTCAAAAAAAAAAAATGATTTATGCCAAATTGACTTCAAATTATCTGTCAAACGGAACGTATACCTAAATTACGGTTCATGTCACTTCAAAACTTCATAAACTATAAAATATTCAACCAAAATAAATCAAACCAAATGCATCCTCGGAATATAGATGTTACAAATCTAATGTTGAAAAAATTACTTCATTATCATTTCTAGAAAAAAAAGTTGTGTGTCAAACTGTCACTTTTTAAAATATTGAATTTTATTATGTACCACTTTTCGGAGGAGATAAAAAAAATTGACATAAATAAATTTCTTTTTTAGATTAAAAAATATGATTACAAAGTAGGAACAAAGTACTCAAAATCACTAGTTTATGTCATCTTGAAATTATTTATAATTTTGGAAATATAGTCACTTGAACGTGATGTTTGTTGCAAAAATATTGATTTCAGTGTCCAAATTGATCAAAAAGTGAAACCCATTATTGTGAGATCACCCATGTGATATTTATTTATCATAGAGCCTACAATCATTCATAACATTGACATAAATATACATTCATAAAGTCACAACCATATCCATAATTCTCACTTCTCAAAGATCTGTAAATTTACAAATATTTATCATAAACTCTGACTTTTACTACAAAATGACAAAAATTTACAAATTATGTTTACTGACCATAGATACTTAAAGTTATTAATAATAGGAAAATAATAACATAAATATGTCCAAGAATAGGATGGATATACTAATTTCACACTTAGTGGCAATTTTTTTAATAAAAATTTATGTAGAATAATATTCATTATTAAAAATCCGCTATTTCCATGATTCCAATCGAGAAATCCGGTAACGGAAGTGCTATCGCATTTACATATCCTTCGTTGGGCTCGTTTTAGATGACGATGCAGTGAGCAACTCTCCGTAGTTTAGAGATTTTCATCCGCCAGTGGAAGATTTCATGTAATTCAAGCGTATGTAGAGTCGTATCGAAGCAAAGCCACACAGCGTAGTAGATCATAATTTTGCATGGATAAATAAAATCAACGTATAACATATTGCTACAAGATAATTCAAACTAATCATACAGCAACAAAATATGATAAGAGAAAGCAGTCGCAAGAAAGGTCCACAACTTTTTAAAATGTAAATATATCATGCATATATATTTTCATATAACTACATACATCGTCACCAAATCTTTTGCAGTGTATAATCACCAACTATATTGGAAACACAACGGATACCAAATTTAGTTCTTTAGTTCTCAGTAACAAGAGAGGAGCCGTATAAAATGAGGATTGGCAGCTGATTGAAAACCAGACAAGTAAACCAACTGCAATGGAAACACTGATACCAATGTTATTTTAAAAATTCTTAGCAACCACAGAGCCACAAAATAGGGTGGACCTAAATCCGGAGAAGTAAAACCCTTTAAATGCATGTCCCCGGGTCCCGGGCTGTTCTTCATTTGTTCAAATGCCTTTTCACTTGTACTCTAACATCATGTTATTCTCTGGTGCCAATCCCACGCACGCCCTCATTATGTTCTCAAGCATAGCCCTCTGTTTTGCCAGTGCATTCACCACAGGAGTACCAGGAGGAACCTACATCCACATATTGATAGTATACTCAATTATAAGTTTTCTGCTATGTTTGGAAAGAAAATGACTCGACCCAGATATTGACACACAGTTATAGGTTGGTGCCATGATTGAAAAGAAAATGACTAGAACCAGATATTGACACACAATTATAAGTTGCCGCTAAGTTTGAAAAGATAATGAATTCAGCCGGAATTACGATGAATTGCTTACCAATGGGGCTTTGGTGAGGTAGCTCAGAATAGTTGCCACGGGGTGGAAAGAGTGGAATTTGGCCTGAAATAATTGCGATTTCCAAATTTTAGTTGAAACCCAGAATGTACAACACTACAATGTAAACTTATGGTGATCACTTTAAAAAGAGTACAATACCTCGCCCTCTTTCTTAAGCTCAATCCTGGTGCTAAGTTCAGCAAGTAAGACCAAATCCAAGATAAGGGGAGCTGCAAGGAGAGAGTCTTCACAAGTATTGTGGAGTACAATGGTGCTCTTCCCTCCCATGAAGATCTCAGAAGTGTATTCATCCATGGCTCTCTTGCTGTCTCCAACATATGGCACATACTGCAAGAAGTAACAATTGATATATTTCAGGACTAATCAAGAAAAGTGGTTAAGAAGAAATCGAGAACAATTGTTAAATTTCTACCTTGATGACGACCACATGGTCGGGGTGATCACCGGGCCCATACAAAATGGGATTGCTGGAAACCATGTCATCTACAACATTGCTCTTTGAAATTTCCTTAGAGCGGAAAGTCTGTGGCGCTGACAGATTCATCCCGTCATTGTTTCCTAAGTGATTGTAGCTCACGATGGCAGTTGGCTGCAATAGAAACCATTGATCAGTTCAAGTAGTTTGGATTAAACATGGCTACCATTGTATAAAATATAAATAGCTCTTGCAATTGCAGACCTTGATACCGGCACCAACAAGGAAATCCACAAGCACAGATTTCATCTTTGTCTGACCGCTCTTGAAGTCGTCTCCTCCAATAAGACTGTTCTTCTCAATCGCCATTTCTATCAGACCTGAAACACATCATACTCCGATCATGTTACATATGCTACACAAATCATAATTGTTCTTCATTACAAACACTACCTACCCCTCTTGGTAGAAAATATTAAACTACCAAATAAACCACACCTGATTATAAAATATTGGTTTGTCGCTTGGATCTGTATTAGAACTAAAGGGCATGGGAAAACCCTTGTGCCAAAGTGTTGATATATGTCAACATAATATTTCAGCTTCCTTCTTATGGAGGAAATTTTATTGGAAGAGAATTGAGCGCTCCAATGATCATAGGATGTCTAGTCATTGCAAATACTACCTCTTTGTATTATATTAGAACTTAAAAAACCCCAAACCCCAAGACTGGCAGTAATGGATCTACAAACCTGGAACAAAGGTGTTCTGAGGACTGCCATTGATGAAGGGAACGTTTTCTTGAATACAGGCCAGAGCATAAAGAGATGAAGGCGCGATTTCAGGCTCGTCCCTTTCCAGAGATGCAAGGAAAGTGTCCTTTGTGTCATTCAGTCCTACCATAACATCACTGTATCGTTCTGTATTCGCAGTCCAGAGAACAACTACTCTGTCCACCTTTGTTTTTGCCTTGAATTCCCTGCATAAACAGGAGTTGAAGACATTCAGAAAACAATTAGCATTGTCTGTCGAAGGAAAACCTAGGAGCATCAACAGAGATGTTTAATCAAATGCCTTTGAAGGCGAAGGCACATATGTTAATTGTGCAGGCTTTTCAAGGAATGAACCCCCGTCTGACCCAGTTAAGAGATGGATATAACTCAACTCTTCTTTTAAGTACCATAACATGCATTTCTCAGCTATATAAAGGAAAAAATAATGAATTCCTTCTAGAAAGCTATCAAAAAGTGTAGAAGATAAAAAGGGATACAACACTGCTGCAAAACAGACAAAGCAAGACTAGATTCAGTAGCCTTACCTAATGTCTTGAACAATTTGCTGCACCTGTTCCTTCTTTGTACCCTTGATGATATTGTTTGCTCTTTCACCTTGGTTTGCAGCTATAAAATCAGGATCATATATGCCAGGAAGGGGTAACATGTCCTGCATGTAGGGTCGCAGCTGCTTCTGGAGGTCAACATCGAGTACCTTAGCTCGGGCCATTGCATCTGCCAAATTCAGGTTGCTAATGTCCCATCCCCCAAATACAATATCGTTAGGGTCCACCTGCACATACCAGTTATGATTAAAATGGGAAGCTTGATATACTCCGAAGAAAACTACAGAGAGAAACAAAACGACCATACCTTGTTTTATGATATTCTTCTCCTCAAAATCTTGAGAGATTTTATGCATGCATTTACATTGTATAGCTTATAAATTACTTTATCCAACTCTAAACAATGATATCCACTGAACCTATTGCAACCAGCTGTGTTATCTTCAATGAGCCAGTTATGCACTGAACCTGTTGTGTTGGACGAGTTAGGCTCAGAATCTACGTGTTGGAGTGTAAGGTTTTGGTCGGATCTTTATCAGGGTTTGGGTGCTCAAAGCACTTAGCCTCTTAGTCAGCTGTGTCGTCTTCAACGAATCAGTTAGGCACTGAACCTATTATGTCGCTTAATCAGTGGATCGGTGGGATCAAACTTAGGCTTAGGAAGTCCATGTGTACACTAAGGTATTTACTAACCTGGATCGGTTTGATCTTGAGCGTAGTTTACTAGTGAGCTAAAAACAAGTACTACTAACCTGGACCAATCTGATTTTGTGCATAGTAAAGATCTTGTGCATATTCTTTTGAGAGTATAGAACTACTAACCTTTTGATCCTGTGCATACTCCTCTACCAGTGTGCATGAGTATAGAACTCTCTAATATTGAACTAGAAACCCTTCCCTTTAGTTTCAAAAGTATAGAACTATTAACCCTCTAATATTGAACCAGTAACCACTAGAAGGGTATTGATCTTCTGACCACTACAATGGTAGTAATCTTCTAATATTGAACCAGTGACCACTAATCCCCTCTAGTTTTGAGGGAACACCCTCAAATATTGAACCACTAACCCTCTAATTTTAAGGGTGCTAGATCTAGTAACCCTCTCTGATATTGGACTACTAACCTCGATCAGTTTTTTATTCTAGACAGAGAAACTAGAATGTCACTAGATCATATGATGTGCCTTGATCAGTTTGATCCTAAACTAAACTTAGCAACTATCATGTGCATACTCCTAATCTGCACTGTGCAACTAACCCTGACCAAAGTTAAATACTCTTATGTGCTAACCTTCTACTCTCTGTCTGCATACTACGGTACTCTACCGCTGAGCAAATAACCCTCTCCCAAGGAGGGTGAAAAAGCTTTTCATGGACCAATTTACCTGATTTTAGGAAAACTCCCATGTGCATACTCGTCTACCGTCCTATGTATACAGAAAGCACTGAGCTCTTGGTGCCGGTCTACTATAGAGCGCCTTTTAAGCTTTTTACGTGGATCCAAGAGAGTTACTTTTGAGCTCCTTGCGTGGGCCTACCATGCTTTCTTCATGGATCAAAAATATCAAACTACTGACCTCTAATAGCATTAATACAGAGCTACTGTGCAACTACTGAGCTACTAACCTTATACTATGGAGCTACAAAATGGATCAGTTAGGAATACACTTCTTTTAAACATAATGTTCGGAGGAGGCTCATTTCTCCAATCTCCAACCTAATTTTGAATATGAACGGAATCTAAATTTTAAACAATCTAAGACACTTGAGAATAACCTTGTAGATTCTACAACGAGTAATTCCAGCAATTCCTCGATAAGCTGCTTTTCTGAAGGATTCTTTAATTCTATGAAGATAGATAGTTCTGTTGAAAAACGAAAATCATTTTCATGCAACTGAAGATGATAGTGAATACAATAGTACTTGGGGTTTCCATTTAGACGACAGAAAAAATCGTCGCACCAAAAAAAATCAGCAAAACAGAGTCACAAAAAAGGCAGGTGAGAAACAGAAAGAAAATTCAATTTTTACCATGGGAAGGAGGCTCTTGAAGGGAGCATGGATCTCTTCACCATTATACGAGCCGATTCTCACAGTGGAGGCTTGGGTGAGAGACCCAAAGTAATTCGCTTGCTGTACCTTATCCTTCGTCACCCAAGATATTCCCCTATAAAAAAAATCCACCAACCACTGAAATTTCAGTTAATATGTCGAAATCAATCGTCAATAGAACACAACAAAAGCAAGATTCCCATCTGCCAAAAGCAAGATGCACATCTGCACAAATCCTTACTCTCGGTTGGCAATAACACCTGCTGTCAGGGTCGAGCCATTGTTTCCACCCCAACCCACCAGCATGACCCTGCACAAATTACAAAGACAAATTTAAACAAAAACTACAAATTATATTAAATTTCCACAATCCGTACATTCTAAATGTTAATAATTCAAAGAACTACTGTTCAACATCTAAATCAAAAGATCATCTGCGTCAGCATGACCGCGGATGACCAATTTGGACGAAGATTTCCATAATCCATAGAATTCGAAATGTTAGATAAAATATTTCAAATACAACTCGAATCCAGAAACGGCGACAACAAAAGAACTGCTATTTAGCATCTAAATGAAAAGATTCTCTGAATCACTAAAAACTTTGTATCTGAAATCGTACAAGCCGTAAGTATAAAACTAGATCCATGTATATGCAAACAGGTCTCATAGTTTTCACATATAAACCAGTAATTCCCGAAAAATATTTCAAAATTAGCATCAGATGTTCTAGCCGGTCCACCACATATCAAATTGGGCAAAAGAAACGAGAAATTAGCTTTAGCGTTTCTTGATAGATTACAGAAAACAGAGGAGAAGAAAACCTTCCAAATCATCATACACAACCAAAAACACATCAATCAAACTTCGTCCCCGGAATTTGGGAAGCCTGGTGTCAATCTTGAACTCATATTTAACATATTTGGGCAATGGGACTAAAGAAACAAGAAATTAACCTTCCTCGCCAGATTACAGAAAAACAAGAAGCAAAAAACCATCCAAATCTACAAACACGGAACAAATACAACAATCGAACTTACCCACCAAGCCTCCACAGATTACAGAGAACCAGGAAGATCTAAAAACCATTCAAATCTACAAACACAACAAAAAAGTACACAAATTGAACATAACCCACCCGAGCTTGGGAAGCCTGGTATCAGTCTTGAACTCATACTTCACACTCTTGGGCTTGACGACCCACTCATAATTCCCATCCCTGTTCTCATGAACAAGCTCGGTGGTCTGATAATCATACACAGACTCAATGCTCTCCTCGCTGTACTTCACATTTGGGCTCTCCACGCAAAACTTGTGAATGAACATTTTTCCCAAATCTCAAGATATCCGTGGAAAGCGAAACGATCTAAACGGAATTGCCTCGCTGCTTTAAATCGCAGTCCTTCAATTTATAACAATACACAAGGCATTTACCCCTCTCTTGAAATTCAATTGACTTTCCTCCTTTTGCTCTCTTGAGATTGCCACTTGTGACCCATTACATCCTTATCTGCAGACACGCAGTCATATTTGACTCCGAGTCGAAACCCTAGGTTAGGTTTTGCGTACATATAGGTTTCCTCATCCTTCGCCATCGCCGCGGCTCCCCACCTTGCCTGCTGGTTACGCATGGCGAAACCCTTCTCAGCCATTTCCTTTTCTGTATTAAATTCCATTACAAGATTGGATTCACTCGACATGTTAGACAGTTTCTGTCAGAGTGTTAGATTCAATGACGACTGCCAGCAGTGAAGCCGCCGGGATTCGATCAGTTGATCTTGCCAAGGGAATTTCGAAGAAACCTTTCCACTGCGATATGACATTTTGTGGAACATTTTTTCGTTTTAGGAAATCGATGTTTTGTTTTTTGTTTTTTAGAAAGATGTGAGAAAACAGAGAAAGGTTGGACACGCGTGCACTATTCCAAGTCAACTACTTTTAAGACTGGCACTTGCACCTATTAGAAAGTATTTTTAATGAGTTAAAATCCATGAAATTTTCTATGGACTTATCCCTTGGACCTCTTAGGCACCGCTACGGTGCAACTTATTGTGCAACTTATTGCACCGTGCCGTTTGCATTTCCCTCAGTCTCCTCATACACTTTCGTCTTCTTCCTATTTCGTTCACATTATGCGTTGTTTCCAAAATCTGTATGTCAATTGTTTTATATATATACTAGCACTTGCATTTAAAAGGAGGTGTAAGGGTAGCCGATAGGGTTTTTATTTGAAAGAATAATTAAAGATATATATAATAGAAAGAAGCATATAAAATTGACATTATACAAATATGTGTTGCACCATAACCATTTTGTATTAATAAATAAATTGTAGATTAATATTGTATAGTTTTTGAACTTTTAGATTTTAGAATGCATTATACATCATTAATATGTCAATATTTGAATCTTTTGAAAATTCAAAACAATTTTCATTTTTAAAATTTCAATTAATTTCAATACATTAGAAAATGTTGTATATATAAACATAAATGAAACATGCCAATTTATTTTCACAAATGAACATAATGAACATATTACTTATTTTTTATAATTAAGCATTGAACCATCTAAAATTTCCAAAAGTAACTAAAGAAGTCTCTAGAGTTAAAATTTGTGTCCATTTAACATACAATAGAAGCAAACACAAAAACTAGATGTAAATTTTAAATTCTTAAGGAGGCTAAAATTGCTACCTATTTAACTATAAATTTATTGCAGCATGAAATTGTAGTTCAGTTTTGGTTTGGATCGGTGCACACTGTGGATAGTGGAAATATACAGTTGTTTCATGTTATTAAGATTGATGTTGATGATCAATTTGAACTCTATTTTACACTTGTCCTCTTTTATTTCATTTGGATAAAATGCTTCTTGATTGAAATGAAGTCCAATCAAATTCAAATTCATATCATAAACTGAAGATGTCACTAAATCTACAAGGAAACTTTGGATGACTGAAACCTATATACATAATGATACATAAATATGCACATGAGATCTTTAAAAAAATGAGACAATATTCAGAGAAACAATGTTTTATATCTCTATACAGGGAGCAATTGGTCACTGTCAAACATCACACACTAAGCAAGAAATTAAGATTAAAAGAAAAAGAGAACTTTGACTATCTAACACTTTTAACTTAGGAATCAAGTCTTAGTGTGTGATGTTTAAGCTGCCCGGGAGCATTCTCCATCTATATTATTTTCCTTATTTATGTTCATTGCTTTCTTTTTATATACTGAATCTTACTTTCTACCTAGTTTACCTGTAGCCCCACAAAGGAAACAATCTAAGAAATTGAATCACAGTTACAAAACTTAAAAACAACCCACATGAAATTTATACTAAGAAAAGATGAATCCTTGTAAATATGCCTTTGTTTGAATTAATATTGAAGAGTGTAACTTGAATGCAGTAGAAACATGAAACGCATTTTCTTCCAAGTGGCCATTATATAGCAATATTTAGCACAATTGCGCACAAATATCGATCACTATGCGATGCTTAGAGGTGGCAATTGAGTCATGAGAGATGGTAAAGAAAAACCAAAACTAGCGAAACAAAATCATTTTTGTATTTGAATTGTCTGTACGTGAGCAACGCCATAAGTAAAGTCTATGGGCTAATTACATAAGCCACTTGATAGGAGCATTGAGGCATATCTATGTGGTAGGTGTGACCCATTTTGATTGGAATTGATGCTATTATGTGGGCGTGGATGGAATATTTAGAAATATTCAATACTAGATAGATGTGTACCACTAATTTAGAATATTAGGTCCTTCACTTCAAATTGGGGTAATTAGCTCTATTTCATTTTCCACGCATCCACAATGGTGGCACATGTCATTGATGTTCTCCATCCTCCAATGCATTATGCCACCTACATATTAGTAGCTTTTACAACTATAATATTTGTTAGTGTTGCTAAGATAGCTAGTTATCTTTCTGTCAAAATAGCATGTCCCTCACTTCTATTGACAAATACAATTTCAAATATGAAAAGTATTTGGAAGAATTCATTGACCTTTTTGGTAGTTGGATCTAATCCCTAGGCTAGCAATTAAAAACCATGTTGTAGTTTTTCAGTAGCTATTCATGTTTGTGTTGAAATGAGTGGATGAGTGGAATGATGAATGTTATAAAAGATTGGTTATTGGTGGTGGAGCTAGAGAGCAACATGCATGCTATAGCAGACGTGGTGGACGCCATCGTTGTTGATGCCAATGGAAGAGGGTGATTGTGACCCCCTTCGTATGTCATCACCAAAATTGACCTATCTACCGTGCACCTATGAACCTGTCCACCCAATTAAACATCATTAACTTGTTCTTTACATTATGTATGTATGTTGTAATACAATTCCTATTTTTGTATAGTTATTATGACATGGATCCTTATCTATGTAGGGGCATAGAAAGGGTACCTATTAGTAGACTGAGCAACCGACAACCATGGTGCATCGATAGTAGGCCCTGGGACACGGGTTGCCCTTGGCCATCTTCTACCCATACTTCCTCCAATGACATCCATTGCTTATTTGTTAGAATTACCTAAATAAAACTTAGCTTTTTCTTTTTCATCTCTTTTCATAACAAGCTACATGATGATGAGGATTTGGTTGTTGTTGACTTACCGAAGGGGCTTCAGATCTGGCCTGAATTGAAACACGGGCTTTTTTGATGGTTGCCCAGTCTGATTAAGGGGCAGGGTGTTCTTGGTAGCCAACTTTGGATCCTTGTTGGATTCTCATAGTTGGAATCCCCTATATTTAGACATGTTCCTGAAGGCAGCTTCTCCACAACAAAGTACAAGGTTTCAATGGCAGTACCTAACATTTCCAAATCTTTTGAAACTATGGCACCTTCCTTGGTGAAAGAAGCCTTTATTTCTTTATGATCCTCCTTTTGCAAACTCATTAAAAGAAATGACCACAAGATTTGACCAGGCACTTGCACTTCAAGCAACGAAGCAGCAAAATTGAAACCATGTAGGAAAACCTAGAATTCTATTGATTGTTGGAATAAAAAATTAAGAATATCTTAATGTCCAATATCTATACAAGAATCCTCCAAAGCTCTTTAAAAAATGTTTGTCTTTTCCTCCAAATCTCTTTAAAACATATCTATAAAGATAAGTTGGCAATGGTTACAATCTCATCATACCACTGTATCTGCAAAGAAGATTTCTTAAGATTTTTTCCATTATGAGGGATGGGAGAGCCAATATTTACACTTGATTCAATGCATTATCAAATATTATCGGGAAACCATTTATTTAACGTTAGAAAACATTTTAAGGTGCCTTGTTTTATGGTGTGATAGGGAAAGCCTATCAGCTAAATATAGTCATGAAATGCATAATGTAGATTCCCAATGGGCTAATAAATTAATAAGTTTGACCCCTAAATGCAAAGACATTTTAGATTCAAGGTATGAGAATGAAATTTAAGAAACAACCCATTGTATCATATACAAGATTTTATATTCATGAAGGAGAATGAAATTTAAGAAAAATGATGTATCTCAATTGAATTGCAAGTGTGTGGTTAAAAAAGCTAGCCATAAAACTCATGAATGTAATCTTTTATTTGGTTAAGATGAAAACATTTTTCAAACAAAATGACACAACACATAATGATGATAAACCGTTTAGATCTCAATAATCACTTGACTACCACCTCTCTTGCTCAGTTTGACACTAATACTTCTACTTTTTCTTTGTGTTCTTGCCTTTCACTTTGTTCCTTGAATACATCATACTTCTCTCTCTGCTAGATTACATCATACATAATTTAATAATATATTACAATATTACTATATGATCATTTTCAATATTAATAATATATATTATTTAAAAAAAAGCATATTTTTCATTAATAATAATAAGATGAAAATTAAAATTAATTTTTTTTAAAATCATTTAATATATAGACATATTTAATAGTTTATATCATGATACTTAATTTTTTTTGATATTTTGGAAATGCAAATGTGACACAACGGTATTGAAATATCAATGCTTCCTTCCAACATGTACACAACCCTAAAAAATATATATTGTATTTTATATTTTTTTCAAATGGTCATAAAATATACACCTACATAAAAAAACTATCATCAAATTTATTTAATATGATTTTGACTTAGTTTTACAAAACGAAAAAAATAAGTAAAAATTCACGAAAATTTCTCATTATTGAAGTGTTGTCTCACATGATGGTTGATTGTTTGTGAACTTTATTTTTTTTATTTTTTTTCAAATGGTCATAAAGTATACACCTACAGAAAAAAAACTATCATCAAATTTATTTAATATGATTTTGATTTAGTTTTACAAAACGAAAACAAAGAGTAAAAATTTAGGGCAAATTCTCATTATTGGAGTGTTGTCTCGCATGATGGTTGACTGTTTGTGAACTTTATTATTAATTAATTTACAAGTCATATAATTGTGATTTGTGGATTTTTTTGGTTGGTAATATGTTTGCATTATATGGCACAAAACACATTTTAATTGAATATGAAATACAAATAGTCTTGAATCACTAAACTTAAATGCAATCACATAGATTCTGCAAATTGTCAGATGATAAGTGTTGAAAAGGAAAGTGAAGCCCTTCTCTTTCAATATTTGCTTTTATTTTTTATTATATTTTGCTCAAATCTTATACTTTTTCATGTCGTCTTTATACATTACCTTTTCCTCATGAAGCCTGGTGATTGAAAGAATGTGCATTTTTTATATATTTGGCAAGAATGTTCATTTTTTATATATTTTGCATGGTGTTATCTTTTACAGTGGTGGCATCCTTATAAACCGTTCACGTGCCTTGTTTATGCTTTCACATTTTGCATTCATATAGGGCTAGATGACGGTAACCTCCTCTTCAACTTGGATTCTATTTTCCTCCTTTTCTTCACTTGGTAATGATTAGTGCATGTGTGATCCCACAATAATGGGTTCCACTTTTGAACCAATTTTGACATTGAAATCAATATTTTTGCAACAAACGTCACATTCAAGTGACTATATCTCCAAAATTATAAATAATTTCAAGATGACATAAACTAGTGATTTTGAGTACTTTGTTCCTACTTTGTAACCATATTTTTTAATCTAAAAAAAAATTATTTATGTCAATTTTTTTTTTATCTCCTCCAAAAAGTGGTACATAATAAAATTCAATATTTTTAAAGAGTGATAGTCCGTTTGACATACATAACTTTTTTTATAGAAATGATAATGAAGTAGTTCTTTTGGCATTAGATTTATAACATCAATATCCAGAGGATGCATTTGGTTTGATTTATTTTGGTTGAATATTGTATAGTTTATGAAATTTTGAAGTGACACGAATTGTAATTCAAACATACGTTTCGTTTGACACAGATAATTTGAAGTCAATTTATCATAAACTTAATTTTTTTTTTGAATAGAAAGGTATCTCAATAAGCTAGTTCCTACATATTTTTCAAAAAAAAATTGACCTGATTTACTAATTTTTCCGAGGTGTTGAAGTCGGTTGATGTTCAATCTGTAATGAACCTATAATGAGTTAAACTCATATTTAAAAGTCTTAATGACTAAAATATGTATTACAATTATAGTCGTTGGAAAGCTTGCTCTGAGTAGCACATTTTGACATTTTTTATTTTATAGTAGGAGATCATTCTCCTGCAATTATGGGAGTCAAAAGAGAAAAAAAAATGAAAATGAAAAAAGGTTTAAAATTTTCCTAATTTTACGCGTTCGTGCAAACATGGCCACTAAAATTTCACGGCCACGGGGAAATTTAAAGGGTTAGTTTGGGTGAACATGCCTATATCTATGGTGTTTGTGCGAACAGTCAAAAAACTCGAAAAAGTTCAATTTATAAAGCTATTTGCCATCAACCTGGTAGTGCATTGCATGTCTTTGCCACGAATTTCATTCACAGAAGTCAAATCGAAGGTAGTTGAGAGATTTCTAAATGTCTACAAATTAATGTTCTTCCTATCTTCATTAATGCTTCCATCAATATCTCCACATTAATGCTATGACTTCCTTTACACCTCCATCATTTTTATGGTGGGAGAAACTTCATTCGCAATCTATTTATTGTAGAAGGGAGATAGCTCATTATTTGCAATTTGGGTGGCAATCTGGAGCATCGACTGTAGTAGAAAAAAAAACAACTTTACTAGTGGGTATTAAATCTGGAGCATCAACTTAGCAAAAAAGAAATTTCATCCCAAAATATTAAATTTGGAGCATCGACAATAGTAGAAAAATTTGGAGAAAAGGTTAGTGGAATTTCACTCCAATAGAGTTCATAAAGACTATGATAAATATTTGCAATTGAATTTAAGATATCAATATATACGAAATTAATGTATATGCCTTATAGTTCTGAAATTTGTGCATGTTTATTAGGTTTTCTAAAATTATGGTTTAGAGAAATAAGATATAGAACACATAAATGCTCCAACTTAGCAAACTTGACCTTGCATAGGTGAAGACAGAGCTCAAATTTGTCTTTAGTTTCTATTAAACACAGATAGCTCTATTATTTTGTCTATATGCAAACTCTTCTCTATTCTTTGTCACACACTTTTCACTCTCTCATTCAGCACAAGTTTCTTGTGTTGCATATATATTAAATACACATAAAAAAACTATAAAAGTAGAATATTTAAATTGGTTAAAAAAATTAAAGAACTGTCAAGAACATAATATAATAGCTATAATAAAACATTATTGCAGTAATACACACACACACACACACACACACACACACACGTTTTATTTTTATTTTTATGGAATATAAAATGGAAAAGAAAATATTGTAATTTTTTATAAGGTGTATTCAAAAAAATTAGTAACACATTCAAGGTGTTAATAAATGTATTTTCTTATTGGTTTTTTCATTTTTTAAAATATTGAATTTGGTAAAAAAATTGTACATCTAAATTATTTATTTATTTCTTTCATTAGTGAAGTTGTTTAACGGATGCATTGAAGTTAAATTAAAAATTAGTAACACATTCATGGTGTTAAGAAATGTATATTTTTATTGGTTTTTTTATTTTTTTAAATGTTGAATTTGTTAAAAAAAAATTGAACATCTAAATTATTTGTTTCTTTCTTTCATTAGTGAAGTTGTTTAAAGGATACATTGAAGTTAAATAGATTCAAACTAGATACTTTTAAAGTGTGGTTACATGTTAGTTTTACTTATCTCACTTTAATTATCTCGGTAGTTACATTCAACTGAATTTTTTAATTTACAACTTGAATTAATGAAAAGTATTTAATTTAATTTTCAAATCAAATTCATTCAATAAAAATAAATGTGCCATAACTCTTTATGAATTCTCAATTTCTATAAAGAAAAAATCTTGATATAAATAAACATTTTTTTTTTTTAAAGAGAGAATTTAAAGGATGTAAACACAATCGTTACTCAATTATGTGTTTATAAGGGAGAAATGAAAAGTAACATATTTGTAAGAGAACTATTTTTCAATTAAATGCTACGCATGTATTTATATGTGGTGTTATATTTTAGAAGGTTCATTTAAAAAAAAAATAAAAAAATTTAAAAATAAAATAAACTTAAACTAATTTAATGTTTTAAATTTTGTAATATAAGTTTTCTTTGGAGGAACATCAAATGTAAAACTATATTTCCTTTTAATTGATTTTTTATAAGTACATTTCTTTTATTTGAATATTAAATAACTTAGCATCTCACATTAATTAAGAACTATTACACTTTAGTTGAATATGAGTTTAAATAAGATTCTAAAATTGTACAATAAATTGAAAAACTTCAATGTTTATTTAAATACTTCAATTTTATTAATTAAATTAAATTAGTTATTTATTATTCTATTTTTAATCCACATTATAAGAAAATTCTATCTAAATAAATATATTTTCCAAGATGTTTATAATAGAATTTAATGTATACATATATTAATTATTATTATTTATTAGATTTCTCTTTATATGAAATTTATTAAGTTGTGACTTACCATTTAATATAACAATTTCTAAATATTAAATAATTGTTTTATAAATCTTTAATTTATAAAAAGAATTGTTTAATACTAAAGTGTAATTGTTTAAAAATCTAATAATAAAAACTGTCTTACAAAATTTTGTATTTATCTATTTAAAATATTAGACTTCAATAAAATATTTTTTATTATTCTTATATTTTATATTTTATAAGTGTAGACACTCAAAAATGGTTCGCATCTATGGTTTCATCACTTCTTCATACTAACTCATCCCATTTTCTCATTCCACTAATTCTGATCTTTTGGCCAAATTGATCATAGTTCATCATTTGTATCCTCTTTCACATCAATTTCATATAATTTCATATCATCTCAAAACCATTTCAAATCAACTCAGAATCACCCCAAATCAACTCGGAATCACCTAGAATCAACCATAATCATCATGAAGCATATCAAACATCCAAAATCAATCATCATTCGTCCAATCCTAGGCATTGTTGTGGCTTTCAGTGCCTTGGAAACCTATCAACCTATCAATCTTATCAATTTGACCTTAGTACTGTCATGGCTCTTAGTGCTAGGTCAAACTATCATTCATGCCATCCGATCTTTGACGTTGTTGAGGCTTTCAATGTTGGATCATGGCATTATCAACCTTTTTAATACTATTGATAGCGTCTGTTGATGTTATTATGATCAAACTCATCAATCAACCTCGATCCTGTAGCATTTACAATGTCAGTTAAATGTTACGTATCTTAATTCATGTCATGTGTCCTTGGCATGTTATCATTTTGATCAATCAATCAATTTGAACATGGCTTTGGTCTACATGTCATCATCTTATTCGATCCACATCATCATCACATTTCATCAAAGGATACTGTCACACTTATTTAATCAACTAGCCAATCATTTACTAATTTCCTCTATAAGATTAAATAACCCATAATTTAATCCTATCATTCTTACTAATTATTCTTCCTAACTAACATCCTCAATTAATTAATTTTATTAATGAATTGATTCATCATCCACAAACCATGGAAATTCTCAATTTCCTAAGTCACATTTTTCATCATTAATTCCATTTTCTACTAATTTCTATTTTGTGGAATAAAGGATTTTTAATTCAAATATTCTACAAAATATTGACATCATCATGACACTTGGATATGACACCTCGTGGATTCTCCTTTGACACTTGGCAAAGATATGTCATAATCCAATATTCTTATTCTCTTACGCACGTCCATATTTGGCTTATTTGTCATAGATTCTTGGCTTTAAGTGGGTTGAGGTGTCTTATGATGTGCCATAGATTCTCTTCCACATTTAGCCAAGTTTGACTTCCATGCATCATAGAATCCTAGATTTGGTATCTTGTGTCATATGCGTCATGGATTCTCAAAGGAATCTCTTGCCACATCGCATATCTAAGGGTGAAAAATCCAATGCTCTCATCTTCCATGCTAATTATAAAATGGGCATTCTTCCTCTCATTTCTAGTCCCTTAGCTTTTTGATTTCTTCATTCTCGCTTTCACATTCAAATCACATCTTCAAGTATTCTCATAGCATTATCATTTTCATAGGCTTTTGCTTCAATTTTGTGTGCACTATGCTTTTGCTTCAATTTTGTGTGCACTATAGCTACATCATTTGGAGAAGAAAGGACATGGGAGCTACAAGCGCAAGAGGGAGTTTTAACATTGTTTGCTTTCTTTATTAGTTTGGCTTTCATGGTAGACTAGTGGGTGCTAACATATGTTGATTGAGTTTTGTGATTTCTCATAGTATATTATGCATTTAACCCATTTTTCTAGTCCTACAATTGGTGAACCCGACGTGAACATGCATATCTAACTTGGGTTTTCTTGTTTTGTGCTTGTTGGTGCAAGGAAGGAGCTCACTTGGAGGGGTATAATGCTTATTCTCTCTCCTTTATCACACCTAGTCTAATTAGGGGGCCTAGTAATATGATTTTATACTCTCATTTAGACATTCTGTTAGCTTGCTGTCCTAGGGTGCAATCTGCTCTGTCAGGGTGCACTTGGGACCCCTAGAACGTAGTTTTAGGGCCCCAGAAGCCACCAAAACCTCTTTCTATTGTTTTTGACTTACCAACTACGTCCAAAATATACCAACTACATCATTGATGTAGTCTACACTATTTGGGCGCACTTGGGAGTGTAGCTTTCAAGATTTGCAATTTTTAGGTCTCATTTAGGGCACCATTTCCCCACAGTTACACCTGACCTCCCAATTGCATCCTAAAAATACCAATTGGGCCCCAACTATGTCATTGATGCAGTATGCACTGTCTGAGCGCACTTGGGGGTGTTTTGAGCCATTTTGGCCTTCGGGGTGTAATCTGCTCTGTCAAAGCACACCTGGTTCACAGTGAGCACATACATAACACAAAATATGCATCTAAGGTTTTCATTTCCTTCTAGAACATAGATTAGATGATTTTGTGTTACTAATGGTCTCCTTGCAGCATGTGGTAATCGTGGGATGAAGACATGATCATAACAAACTACTAATGTTTGCTTTGCAGGATGTTGTCGAAGACCATTGTGTGTTTGTCAAAACCATGTGTGTGGATTTATTAGATTAAATAACACTTCGTTTGGTGCTTAAAATAAACTTTTTATTTTCTGCCTGGCATGTCTACATTGTTTAAATCCCTAGGAGTTGCATTTGACATATCCTCTCCCCTCGCCATTCGTGGATCTTGGGTGTAAGAGAAATCCATGTAACTTCTATAGGAGGCCTACCTTAGACCAAGATGCTCGATATTGGGTATGCCAGGGGATGACCTCAGAGCGGTAATGAGCCAAAAGCCAACTCAATGTTCCAGTCACTATATAAAACTCAATTATGGTGAAAGTTGTGTCGGTGGTATTGCTGAGTGATAGCTCTCCTCTAGTACCCTTGTGGTGTGTCAAACCCCGGTTCTCAGGGCTAGGAGACCTTCTGAGGAAGTTTATCACTCACTTGCTAAACAGAATGCCCTTACTAAAAACCATGTTTTAGTGGCCAAAATCCTTTCTATCCACTGGCTCAAGGGGTCACCCATGCCCATGAAGACATCCTACATTCTTGCGGTTCTTAGTAGAGACAACAATCCCTTGGGAAGTCATGCCCCTTGGGAAGCGGATCTTGGTAGCCCCAAGAAGTGAGTTCACTCTAAGGAGGAGCCTATGGTGCCAAGATCCTAAGTTGTTCGCTCTGGATAAGTGTGGCTGAACTTTGGTTGAAGTAGGAATTTAGTGGAATATAGTCCTAAAGCCTAGGTTGTGGTGTGACTGTTCACTTTTGACAACAGCTATTCTTGTCTTAATGTGTCTTGTGTGTGTGTAAAAAATAATCAAGATAAAAGCCAATATTTAAATTTACACCTTAGAAACTTGCAAAACCTTGTCAAAACATCAAATAGTGTGAAAATCTTGTCATAACATCACAAACTTTGGTTCAATACATTCAGACCTTGGAAAACATGGCAACTTGTGCTCCTAAATGTGTTGGGCAAAACATAGATTTCACTCTTGCATAGCATCCACTTGCATTCTCCATAGTTTGAGCCTCATACTTGCATCATATAGACTTCATATTGCACCTTTTTAGTATCCCTCATATTCACATTGCAATCATTAGCATTTAAGCTTGCATCCTTTCCATTTCACCTCCAAAATCAGCACTTTGCACCTTGCATCTTGCATCTTGCATCTTTGCATACCAAACCCTCATCTTGACCACTTTAACCATCATTTTGGATGTCCTACACATAATTTTGAGCATTCATGTTGGTCTCAGCATTGTCCTTTTCTATTTACCTCACTGTAGCATCAATTTGGAAAACATAGCTCTTAGAATTGCCTTAGTTTCAGCTTAGCTTCCCAACTGTGCTCTGAAACTACCAACTGCGCCCTTCTGAGCCCCAACTACACCATGGGCATAGTTGGTACTATTTGAGTGCACTTGGTAGTCTGAGAACCTAGTGTGGGCTTCCAGAAAACATTTTGAAGCTTCAGAAGTGTCCTTAGGTACCTAGATAGGTCCCCTTGCATCAGCATGCCCTGACAACAAGGACTTAGTCAACTCCCACAACAACTTCAGCCTACAGTGGTACAAGGACATAGCATTTCTAAGGTGCAACCAAGTATAAATCCACTCAAAACACATTTGACATATCAACAACAACATCAACCACAACAACAACAACCTCAAGTGGTGCAAACATCCAACATCCCTTATACGCAGTCCACTGTGAACCCACTTGACTTACAATATATCAATAACAATTTCAACAACAATTCCAACAACAACAAGCCATGGTTGCTAAACAACAGGAGCAACTCAAACAACAGTTGGAATACCAAAGATGCCTTGAGCAACAAATTGCATATCAACAACACTTGTTGCAACAACAACATGTGCCCCAACAACCTCAGCAGATACCTTTACAAAAACAATCACATGCGTGGTCTCACATACAACCAATAGAGGTATCCCAACAACAATCGCCACACATGAGACAACAACAACACATGGTACAACAATCGCAGTCGATACTGCAACAAGTACCACATCAAATACCAACACAAGTACCACATCAGGTATCACAACAACAACCCTTTTGTCTTCAAGGAACCAACATACCTCCACCACCAAGTGACACATCACCAGACTCATCAAATACATAAATGTCAGAATTGAGTAGACATAGTTCTCACCATAGCAAACGGTCTACTCATAGACACAAAAGACTTGAAGGGAAGACTATCATGCAAAACCCTAATGAAGAACTATTACAACAATTCAAACAACTTTCCAAACAAGTTGAGGCATTGGGAGTCCAGAAGAAACAAGCTCTATATACAAAAAGGGACCTACGTCCTAATCCATTTGATAAAATTTTGTACATGCCTCCATTCCCAAAACACTTTGAGGGTCCAAGATTCAAAAAATACCAAGGAAAAGGCAACCCTGTTGATCACATCCGAGAATTATTTGCCTCTTGTACCGAACTTAGTGATGAGCCCACCTACCTCATGAGACTTTTTCCTCGTTCTCTAGGTGGGCCTGCACTTGAATGGTACTCCAAGCTTCCTGGTACTATCAAATCTTGGTTAGAATTGGCAGACAAATTCATCTCCCATTTTGCCTTCAACATTACAAATGAGGTGACACTCTCTGATTTGTGCTCAACCAAATAGAAGACGAGAGAACCATTTATCACATTCTTATTACGCTAGAGAAGCTTAGTCAGTCAATGCTCACTCAACATTCTTGAAGAACAACAAGTTAATTTGTGCATTGAAAACCTAGTCCCTGACTTAAGGTACGAACTCAAAATCAAAAGTCCAAGCACCATCTCTAAACTGGTGAAAAAGGGGGCCAGTATTGAAAATGCTCTTATCCGTAAGGGAATCCTCAAGACAAACAAGGATAACACAAACACCAACTCGTCTAATGACAAAGCAAAATTTTTCTCTAAAAATAAGAATGTGACCAATGATGGCATTGTGGATGCATGAAAAATTAGCATAGCACAACCACAATTGACTTTGAAAGGAGCAAACCCTACAAATTCATAGACCATATCCAAATCCATTCCAATTCTGTGCCAATCTTAGAGGAACCACTGCATACTAGGTCTCGACAAACCAAGCAACAAATCCAATGCTCTCATCCTCCATGACAATTATAAAATGAGCATTCTTCCTCTCATTTTTGGTCCTCAAAGGTCCTAATTCTTGAGTCCCTCATTCTTTCATTTTGCATTCTCCCTCTCACACTAAAATCACACTTCAAGTATTATCATAGCATCATCATTATCATAGACTTTTGCTTCAATTTTGTACACACTATAGGCAACTTTGAAGATACATCATTTAGAGAAGAAAGAAGGACATGGGAGCTACAAATGAAAGAGGGGGTTTCTAACCTTGTGTTTGCTTCTTTTGATTAGTTTGGCTTTCATGGTAGACTAGTGGGTGCTAATGTATGTTGATTGAGTTTTGTGATTTCTCATAGTATGTTATGCATTTAACCCATTTTTCTAGTCCTACAATAAGAATGAAAAAATTAAAGAGACAAAACAATTATATATTTTATAAGAAAGAAAAATTTAAAAGACAATACCAATACCAATAATGTCACTTACCTCTTTAAACTAATAAAATACTAACTATTTGCCCATGACAAGTAACATTAAGTTTGAGATTCAGGAAGGATTTGACGATTTGACTGGTACGAATGGAAGAAAATGTCTGACACTTTGGCAATGGGATGGGGGCGATAGGCATGGCAGGCATGGCATGAGGCAGCATCCAGCTCGAACGAAATTTGTGGCTGGACATTCAATGCCATTATCTTTTATGCAGCAATTTATTCTTGAAAAAATAGATTGATATTTTTCCATAAAATGAAAGGCAATTTATTTTTTAGGAGAAACATTCTAGTATTCATACCATGTTATTTGTTTGTGATTCAATGATGGCTTAAGAAGGATTTGGTGCTTTGCCACTTGTAAAGAATGTGACTCACAGATTTTAGTCATATAATGAAGAATATTTATGCCTTGTTGCAGACGACTGCATTCTATTGATTTCTGTCAAACAATTTAGAAGTACTGACAGCAACAGACAAATCTGTAAAGTGATTTTTTTATCTGGTTATTGCGCAAAATTTATCTTGAGGCAAGGGATTATTTTTTATTTTTTTTAATTTTATAATAGGAAACAAGAAAGGAAGGCAAAAAAAAATATGCAAGGAAAAGATTTGATGAAGCAGAAAAAAGAAATATTCAGAAGACTGCGACACGTTATCATCGAATTAAACAAGGTGAAGGAATTGTTGAAGAAGGTTCAACAGAAATAGAAGCAGTGCATATGGGAGAGAGGTCAGGAACACTCCCTATGGAATCTCAAATAATGAATGTTGAAGAAGGCTCAAGATCACTCCCTACAGAGGTTCAAATAACAAAAGTCAGAGAAGGGTCTGAATCTTTCCCTACAGAATCTCAAACAATGGATGCTGGAGAAGGCTCAAGATCGGTCCTTGTAGAAATTCCATTAACAAAAGTTAGAGAAGGGTTGGGATCAGGTGCAGGAATTGGTATGGATGAACTCTTAAATATTGCCCAATCTGTAAAGAATAGTATTTCTCATAAGAATTTAGATCATTTACTTAAAATGGATGTGGATAAATTAAGAAAACTTGCAGCTAGTGTTCAATCATTAAGTTTGTCTAAGAAAAGATCAATGAATAAGAAGATAAGAGAAATTATGACTCAATTTGATAACACTGAAACACTTGAACAAACTCAGTTGCTTTCACTTTTGCTTACACAAAAGAAGTTGCAAGAGGCATTGAAATTGTTAGGTGTAGACACAACATCAAAAAAGAGAAGATTTTCTAACATGCAAACTGATCTAATTGAAAATGTTAAACAAGGTTTGAGAAACATAGGAAAACACTCTTGAACTAAAGATAAGTCTGGGGCAAGAAAAGTGATGTTGATGTCTGTTGTAAGTAAGAATATGACCCAAAATAAACAAATATCTTCAATTTCGTCTAAAATGGGTTTTAGTAGGAAAACAACGAGAGAATATGTTAAGAGAAGATTAATTGTGGATGACAGTACTATGGAGGGAAATTGGGCAATCATGTGTAGAGCACCTCGTTCTGATAGGATTGAAGAGTTATTAAAAAATTTAGTCATATCATTTTGGATTGATAACACTCGTCCTTCATCAAATAGTAGAGATGTTATCAGGCATAGGATTGCACTTGGTCAATATGAACATCATACAAAACATTGGTTGGACACAACACAACATGAGTTATATGTGTCGTTTTGTAGTGAACATCCTAATGTAAAAGTTGGGCAAACATTGTTTGAAAAATTGAAGCCATACTTTGTGAAATCAAACAAAGTGTTTGAAACGCACATTGTTGGGGTCATCATATTGAGTTTGATCTCCACTATTAGGTATTTCAAAAGTTTCTAGAAGACACATATGATTTTCATGCTACTCCTCCTAGTAGGAGAAGTGAGTTTATATCATCCATTTTGTGTGAAAACATAGATGATCCAATTGGTCAAATAAATTGCATCAAAGGATTATGTGAAACATGTGGTGAATTGGCTCTATTTCCTTTGAAAACTGAAAATATTGATGTAACAAAAATATTGAATTGCAAAAGTTACAAGTATGTCAAGAATGAAACAAAGTTGGGGAAAGAAACAAAAAGGCTGGAATATGTTGAAGAGGAGTTGCCTGTTCTAACATTTATGGACATATTTAAGAAATTGATTCAACCTTATATTCGTCACACATTTTTTGCAAAGTGGCAAGCACAACAGTTTCAAACTCTGAGAGATAATTTCCCACTTGGAACAATTGTATCAGTTGATGATTTTGTAGAGAACTATTCCTTTGTTCATCAAAAAGAAATTCAATCAGATTATCACTTTAATAAGCAGGTCACTATTATGGTACATGTTTGTTATAGACATGCACAATTAGATTTGGATGGTGTTCAAAGTACAGGTCAAGCACGAGTAATTATAAAGGAATATCATTTTTATATAAGTGATGATAAAGAACATGACATTCACTATGTAGAACATTGCTTCAATATGTTCTTTTCTTATTTGAAAGAAAGAAAGATAAATGTTGATAAACATTATGTTTGGTTTGATGGATGTGCTGCACATTTTAAATCATCTAGACCATTTTATGCATTGTGTAGATATCATCGCAACGAGAATATAAAACACATATGGAATTTCTTCGAGAGTGGCCATGGAAAAGGTGAACATGATGGTGTTGGAGCTTGCATCAAACGTGCTTTGCGAAAGTATCAAATGAATTATTAGGGAGTTCGTGTAAATGATACACATGATTTTTTTGAATGGTGTAAGACTCATTTTGCATTAGATGAGGTTGGGACATCATCAACCACGAGTCGACAGGTACCATACAGAGTCTTCTGGGAGATAACAAGTATGGATGTGTATGTCTGTTTAACTTTTAGGCAATTAAGTTATAAAATTTTATTGTTAAGTTTTATTTTTCAATTTGTTGAAGTTTAAATTTAATTTTTCTATATTTTCAATTTAATTTAAACTTTCAAGTGTTAATAGAAAAAACATGCATGGTTGCAAGAGGATAGAAAAGACAAATTCCTTACATTCAGTCATGAGTACAAATAATTGCAATTGGACATTGAAGACAAGAGAATGCTCATGTTTTTGTGACAGTTGCATTAATGAAGACTATGAAGAATGCATCAATCAAACACATGGATATACAAGTGCATGGATTTTGTTACCACTTGATGTTACTGATACATTTGATAAAGATGATGAAAATTTTGATGATATTCCATTGATTTCTGATGATTATAATCATATCTCTGGATTGGTAAAAGTGGGTGAGTATCATAAAAATTAATCTCAACTTGTTAATTAATTATCAATTGATTTCAACTATGTTATATATATTGTACACATACATTCATGTATACTTGTTATGTAGGAGATGTCTTTGTAGTGATTGCTGATCAGTTATTATTTATTGCGATGTACTATAGAGAGGACAACGTTATATGACCCTGAAGAAAGTGATGGAATGTTGTTCCCCATAGGTGAATTATACATATACATGTATGCACATGTACATATTTAAATAAATATATATATCTAGGTAACTTTATAACTATCAAATTTTAAAATACTTAAATTTGTGGTGCAGGTTCTGTTGTGATAGAGGGAACATATTTGAAGCAAGACAAAATAGTCCAACATGGAATACACTTTGTTGATTATCAACCTGACAACAAGGTTTTACAATATAGCCACCTGGTTGTTACTACTGGGCTTTGTCTACATCCAGTCAAACTTAAGCGTGTACATCGCAATTGGAGACTAGATAGTGAAGATCATGAAAACATATTACGTGTTATAAGTGTACATCATGGTTGATTAGACCTTTGAGATTTATTTTATAATAATCTGAATATCAACTTTGATGAAATGTGTTTTTAATTGTACGATCATAGTCTTAGTTATCATTAGTTTATTAAAAAACTATATAATTTAGTAATTTAAATTAATTGTACCATGGATGAATTTAATAATTTAAATTCATTTATCAACTTTTTTTCAAACTAGATTGAATTTCATAAGTGAAAATTAAATGTGTTTTTAAAATTGTAAGATTATAAGTTCATAGTTATAATTTAGGTTAGTTTATTAAAAAACTATATATTTTAATGTTACTTTATTACATCTATGGTCATGTACTCTTAAAGTTTAAATTAGTTTAAATTAATATGTTTTTTTAATATTATATTTTGTAAAAGTTTTCTAAAATAATGCATTGGCTTACCTAATTAACATATTTTTATCCACATAAAACTAATATTTATCTTTAGCAGGTTAGTAATTGATAATTTAAGAAATTCTAACTTCCTACTAATTGATAATTGATATACATGTACACACATCTCAAGATCATGTTCTATAGCTATAACACAAAAAAAATACAAATATACATGTCTCAAGAATAAACATCTACATATCTAATATATCTCTATGTATCTGAAATGCAAACTGTAAATCTCAAATAAATACACGTATGTAGAAAAATATAAAAAGTCATATATACGTACATGTGATGGTATCTAACTACTGAAGTACTCAATAATCAAAAACTAGTGAAAGTACATGTATGTCATCAAGGAACTGAAATACACATGTGTACATGTAAATTGGACCTCCAATATATAAATGCATCAAAAAATATATAAATCTGATCTACTACTACAGGGACCCCTCAAGACACATACGAATAGAATGACCCTCTGATCGAGTCTCCTGTACATCCTCTCGCTAAGGCGCATCAATCGAGCCCTGCAAATATATAAACATATATACATACATGTTAAAGTTCTATCTTTAAAACATATATATATATATATATATATATATATATATATATATATATATATATATATATATATATATATATATATACATACACATCATGTACATGTACATTCAAATTAAATACGAACTTGCATATATATAGATATATATCTAGTTTTCAAAATATTTAAATGACTTTAAACAAACTATTTAAAACTCAAGTACCTGAGCACTACCAGGTGCCTCAATAGAATCATCTCTCTCACGTACATGATACCCTGAACCAATAGTATGTGTAACCATGTGCTCAGCGACCTATGCCTACATGATTTATTATGAGTTAAAGATTAAATTAAATATCTACATATATATCTGAACTAAATTTTTCAATAAATGAACATATTTTTTAATTTCATATATATTTAAAATTAAAAATAAATTATATATGTACCTGGGTCTCCAAAGGTGGAGGATGATCAATAGACTCCATCGTATCATCTACTGATGCACCTGAGCCTGAAACTCTGACACCTACTAAACCACCCTTAGCACCATGTCCAACTGCTAGTAAATTTGAGTGAAGTGGACTATGTAACCGATTGGGTAATGGTGTAGAATCAGTGCTACCAGGTCCGAACAACAGGTCCATGTACGATGAAATACTTAGGCTTGAACTAGTATCAATCTCAGATAGGCCTCACAACTGCTCACCAAAATCATCAAGACCCTCAACTGTGATATGGACATCTCCAACTCATATGCTCGAGTCATCTGTAGAGTGTTGTGCGCCTGGTGCCGAACGTTGTGAGCTATGCACAGGTGTATCATCTGTCACTAGTGTGGTGGCCTATGCTTGTGGAACTATGTTGGGGCTCTGATGTTGTCTAACAACATCCATCACCGAGTGTACTGGAATCCTCTGTGTATCAGAAATATAGCTAATAAAGTGCAACATATCCTCCAAAAAATACAGTGCCATATCCATATGTGTTTGCTATCCTGAAAGACCACGAATATCACCTGGTAGTGGTAGCCCAGTAGCTCTATATGCATCATCAGAGGAGGCACCTGAAGTGCTACTAGATGCCTCTAAAGATGGTCGACTAGGTGGACGAGGACGTTGACTATGAAGATAATGACCAATAGAATCTGATGTGATACTAGCCGCCATAGATGCAATGTGCCCAATAGTTTCAATTTCTCCCCTCTGGGAAGCAATGACAACTCTATCTGCAATGGGCGCATGTGCAGGAGTCATAGGAGGCAACCTCTATCCAACAAACTGTCTAACATCTGTAGGTAGCAAATGATGTGCAGTGCGATACTAGTCACGATCTGCGATCTAACCACGCCCCTGTCCACAACAATCAAGAATATCCAAGTAGTTGACGTTAAGCCCTATATGGAACTCAACGTACAATTTTTGTGCAAAATAAAGGGGTATCTGATCATTATTAGGATAACGGCCATGTGCAGCTAAAAATCATGGATAGATCATGCTAGCAATAATAGGTTCTCTACATGGTGTGACTTTGTATCCTCTTACCCTACCCTATGTTCCCTCATATGCTAGAAAGAGCTCTCTCTAGATGATGTCTTTGTGGGCTACCCTCTTGACGTTATCGAACGATGTATTTCCTGAAACCTTAGCCCTAAGCTCCCTAGATATGGAAGCTAATATGGCATGAGTAAATGAATGGTGACCTCTAAACCTAGTTGTCAAATCCTGTAAACTCCTACATATCGTAGTACATATGTCTTTATAAATACCATCATTAGAGGTCAATATAGAGTGCTATAGTCTAGCAACCTCATGCTTTGAAAATGCAAATAATGCATCGATATCAATGCGTGGAGGTGGTGCAGCAGGACCTCTAGTAGGAGCTACAGATGTAGCTTGACCTGGAATAGGAGCTGCACCAGGAGCCATGACAGGACCTACACCACCAGGAGCTGCACCAAGAGCCGGAACATGAGCTGCATGATGAGCCCTACGTTGAGGTACACGATGAGCCCCACCAGAAGCTGTAGCACAAGCCCCACCACGAGCAACACAACGAGCTACACGAGGAGCCAAATAAGGAACTGCATTAGGCGCTACAATAGGAACCGCATCAACCTGTGTCATAGTGGGAGCCGCAACAGGAACTACATCAGGTGTCGCACCAGGAGCTGCATCAAGCTAAACGTGTGAAGCCATATCTGTAGAAATGTATGAAGAGTTAAACTGCCTACTATACACAATTTTTTATTTTTAAAATTAAAAATTATACACATGTAATTGAACATACATCACACATCATGGACCTAGATAATCTGTAACACATCTAGACCTAGATTAATTTGCATATAAGTATAAGATAACTTTAAAGTTGAGAGTTTGGTTATGGTTAGAGTTAATTTATTGTTCTAGGATTTTATTATACTTTGGGGTGTATTATTAGAGAATTCAATTAAAGGGTAATAAATTATTTATATTACTCTTAAATGATAATGTTTTGAGGTTTAGGTTTCAAGTTGGGTTACATATATATCATTTAAAACAAGGGTCATACTTCATGTATGTACATGTGTTTGAATGTATGTGCATGTATCTCAATTGTAATTTTTAACAATTTAGGATTAGGGTCAATTTGTTTTAATTTTATGTAAGTTAGGCCTCAATTAGGTTTTGAAATAGGGTTTTAGTGTAATTAGGCTCAATTTTAGGGTAAGATTTAAGACCTTATGACATTGTTAGGGTTTACACGAACTTACATAATTTCTAGCATTAAATTTAAGGGTTAATATTAAGGTCCATGGTTAAGAATTTAGGATAAGGGAACTTAGCATATGAAGTTTATGATTTGGTTCAAGATTATGATTTATGGTATTTATTATCATTTATAATCTTGGGTGTAGAAATTAAATTTTAAGATCAAGGTTAGGGTTAGGGTTTGGATAATGGTTAGGGTTAGGGTTAGGTTAGGTTAGGGTTAGGGTTTGGATGTACATGTATGTTATATTCATACTTAGATATGAAAATTAATCTACATTCTTATATATGTATAATTTAGGATATCCCCTTAAGACATGTCATTGAATTATATAGTTAATTATATACTTCTAATTATTAACCCATACTTCTAACAATGATGTAAACCCATTTAACCTAGATCTAACCATAATCATAATCATAAACCATAAATGTTAAACCATGACCCTAAATACTAATTTACCCTAATCTTTATACAAACTTTCAATTTAGTATAAGGGCTTATAATTTAGGATTTAAGGATGTAACCTATCATAATCATAAGTATAAGATAACTTTAAAGTTGAGAGTTTGGTTATGGTTAGAGTTAATTTATTGTTCTAGGATTTTATTATACTTTGGGGGGTATTATTAGAGAATTCAATTAAAGGGTAATAAATTATTTATATTACTCTTAAATGATAATGTTTCGAGGTTTAGGTTTCAAGTTGGGTTACATATATATCATTTAAAACAAAGTTCATACTTCATGTATGTACATGTGTTTAAATGTATGTGTATGTATCTCAAATGTAATTTTTAACAATTTAGGATTAAGGTCAACTTGTTTTAATTTTATGTAAGTTAGGCCTCAATTAGGTTTTGAAATAGGGTTTTTGTGTAATTAGGCTCAATTTTAGGGTAGGATTTAAAACCTTATGACATTGTTAGGGTTTACAAAAACTTACATAATTTAGCATTAAATTTAGGGGTTAATAGTAAGGTCCATGGTTAAGAATTTAGGATAAGGGAACTTAGCATATGAAGTTTATGATTTGGTTCAAGATTATGATTTAGGGTATTTATTATCATTTATAATCTTGGGTTTAGAAATTAAATTTTAAGATCAAGGTTAGGGTTAGGGTTAGGGTTTGGATGTACATGTATGTTATATTCATACCTAGATATGAAAATTAATCTACATTCTTATATATGTATAATTTAGGATCACCCCTTAAGACATGTCATTGAATTATATAGTTAATTATATACTTCTAATTATTAAGACATTAAAAATAATAACATATGTACATTTAAACATGAATATTGAAAACATATGTATGCATTTCTATATCTAACACATGAACATATTTACATGTACATTTATGAAATAAAATATACAATTTAATCTACATTCTTATGTACAATTTAGGATCTCCCCTTAAGACATGTGTCATTAAATATAGTTAATTACACTTAGTTATAAGATAAATTTAGATCAATAGTTAACATATATACAAATTATACATATAAAAATGTGAATTTATTAAAAACATGTACATACATCTACTTTTAACCATGAACAAATATACATGTACATCTATGTTCAAAATAAAAAATTATACATTCTAATCTATATTGTTACATGTATAATTTAGGATCTGGACCCTTAAGATATGTCATTTAATTAAACTTCTAAGATTAAGACATTAAGTTGAATTTGACATATATACATAAACTTGAATATCGAAAACATACATGTCTACATTTAACATTAACATATATACACATATATTTATGAAATAAAATATGTATATTTTAAAATTTGCATTCTTATATATACTTTAGGATCTCCCCTTAAGATGTATGACATTAAATATAATTAAAATTACACAGTTTAGATTAAGGTGCATAAAGATGAATAACATACACATAAACATGAATAAAGTATTCAGATGAATAACATACACATAAACATGAATAAAGCATTCAGATGAATAACATATACAGATACATGAATAAAACATATATACGTAAACATAAAAGATTAAGATGTATTAAAAAATCAATAACATACATACATTAACATTAACAAATTTATATGAATATTGAAAATATTTTTCTAAATTTTATTTATTTAAAAATATTTTTAAATATTTTTCTAATGTTTTGTAATTTTCAAGACTAATGTTTTAAAAAATATTTTCTAATGCTTCTTCTAATATTTTGTAATGTTTTTAAATCCTAATTTATTTTCTCGTAGTTTTCTAATATAAAGTTCTAAATTATTATTTTTTAAATATATTTTCTAATATTTAAATGTAATATTTTTTTCTATTATTTTTCTAAATTTTTTTTTCAATTATAAATTATATTATTATAAATTTTCTAATATTTTTAAAATATTTTTCTAATGTTTTTCTAAATTTGTTTTCTAAATTTTATATTATTATAAATTTTCTAATGTTTTTCTAATGTTTTTTAAATTTTGTTTTCTAAAATTTATATTATTATAAATTTTTAAATATTTTTCCTAATGTTTTCTAAAAAAAAATTCTAATGTTTTTTTATATAATATTTTTATGTTTTGTAAATTAATATAAATAAACAATAAAAATATTAAATTAGCATTTGAATATGCTTTCAAAACATTAATAACATTAATAGGGTATGATAAGATTGTCCCCATTGATAGCATTTAGTGCATGACAGTGCAACTCTTCAAGTCACCTCTACTAGAGATCTTGTGTTGAAGGACTCAAATGGCAGTCTGGTTTGGTCTATAGATACATCAACTCAGGCATTCCAAGGAATGATGATGGAAGAAATGGGGAATCTAATTCTATTGAATAGCTCCAATGGAACCATGTGGCAGTCTTTTGACCATCCTATTGATATGGTCCTGCCAGGCCAGAAGTTGAAGGTAGGGTAGATGCTTATTTCAAATATTTCTCCCACTAATACAAGTCAAGGATTTTACTATGGGTCCTTGAATGTGGATGGGATTGCTCTGTATACAGCCCCTGCACCCGCTCAAGTGTATTTTAGGTATCACTCAAATGGAAGCACAGCTTATATAATGTTGGAAAATGAGTCACTCAATTTCTATTCCAAAGATAATAGTTCATTTAGTTTTCCTACACCGAAGAATCCCTATTTGTAAAGATTGATTCAGGTGGGCATTTGCAAGTCTATTTTTTCCAGCCCAAAACTAGAACATCTTTTATTGACTATTTGTCAAGCTTTACAAATAAGTTGAAAATGTGTGAGTACCCTAGAGCATGTGGGGACTATGGTATTTGTATAGATGGTCAGTGCAGCTGTCCAAAAGAGACCAATGCTTTTGCTCCCATTGATGCCTACAGACCCACTTTGGGTTGTGCTCCACTCACTCCTATGCTGTGTCCAGAGACATTCTCAATACAAGATTTTGAGCTGTTGGAGATTGATCGTGTTTCATATTTTTCTTATCTCTATGAGAAAGCTTCTACTCCAAGTTTGGTTTCAAGAGATGAATGCAGAAACCTTTTTCAGGTATGATAGTTTTGCCAGTTTCTCAAAATATTGAAAATGGAGAAGAGAAGAGAAAAGGGATGAGCTTGAGGATGGGGATGAGAAATAGCTTCTTGGGTTGACTTTGTGTTTCTCATTCGAGGAATTGGAAAAGGCTACAAATAATTTCAATAGGAAATTAGGGAGCGGGGGATTCAGGACAGTTTATTTCATTTCTTATAAGCAACCTTTACAAACTTCATTTCTTGTCATGTTGTCATTGTGGTTACGTTTCTCATTTCTCGTTTCTTCTAACATAGATATTTTCCCATGTTTACGATTAGTTTGTGATGACCAGAAAAAGCTGCAGGGTGAGTAAAATGAATTACAAATTGGGAGATACAAATCTGCAAGGCTTAAATGCACAATAAGTATTTCATTTGATTTTTTTTTGGCCAATTTGATTTGAAATGTTTTCTATTTCCCAGTGAAATTTTTTTTTATGTTCCTTCTCTTAGCTGGTAACAACGCTAGAGTGCTTTGGTTGTAGCAGAGTCAAGTAAATTCTATGATACAGTAATTTAATTCATTGAAATTATTTTGTAAATTCATTGAAACTATTTTGTAAATAAGATTTGATGTAATTTTTTTTAGTAATAAGGTTATTTATTAGTCCTTCCTGGGAACTAATGTTTTCAATTGTCAATTCTAATTTTTTTTTCTAATAATTTATTTTTACACTTCTAATGTTTATCGTTAGTGCTATTTTAATTTTTAAAATATTTTTCTTAACTATTATTTCTTTCTTATTGGTTGCTCCCAATTTAGCTGGGAATTTTATCAATTTTCTCATTCAAAAAATAACTAAAATTAAAACATTCCTCCAGAAACTTCTGATTTTCATTTTCTTTGCACTTATTTGAAAGCTCCTTCCCTAAGGATGAAATAAATTATAGCTCTAGTAATAAGTTGTCACAAGTCTCTTGCCACCACCATTCTTTTAAGCCCAACCCCTATGTAAGGTTAGCCTCAAAAGCATGCATCTTGTAACCATCTTTGGTTCAAAATCCTCACTCTGTCTCTTTCAGCAGTGGGATGATGATAAAAACATACAAATAATGGAAATATGTCCTTCACAGAAAGCCCAAATCAATTCCAGAGGAGGTTGCAAATTAGCAAAAGAAAAATAAAGCAAAAGATACTTCTCCACAAAAATTGGAGAAAATGACATCTTCAAACAAAGACTTTTCTTTGCACTTGAACCGCGGGGGCTTGTAATTCATGTGCAACTCACAAGTCATTTTTCTTACATTTCATGAACTTCCTTTGATTAACTAATGGCTCCCTGCAAGTCTATGCCGTGCTCTAACTTCTCTTTTGTATTTTCAATTTTTTTCTTCTCCATTTTGTTAGTTTCTTAATGAATCCCTCATCCATCAGCCTTAGAAAAATACTTTCTATAACTCATCATCTACCACACAAATGCCATCTCAAAATCTCAGACAAAGCCACCCAGAATATTAGTAGGGTAAATAGAGCAAGAATAGATAATCAAACATTGCCATGACAAACAAATAAAGATTGAAATGAGTATTCATTGAGAAGAGGATCCCAAGTGTATAAATTTAGTTTTTATGTAATAAATTTATTATAGTATATAGAATATTTAAATTAATAAAAATATTATATAGTATTTTAATAATAATAATATATATAATAATATCATGTTTGTTAAAATGAAATAAATCACATTATTAAAAATATAATTATTAAAAATTATTATGTTTTACAATCTATTGATCTCACGCCAATAAACAACAGTCAGAAAATGATTTCCAGATCATGGTTTCAGATTATTACTGGTCTCACATCGACAAACACTTGTCTCACATTAGTAATCAACTATTAATAGTAAATGGTTTCCAGGTCATGTACAATGGTAAACAACTATTAGTAAATGGTTGCCAAGTCATGTATAGTACAAAAGTGGTAGAACAGTGAAATACAATCATTTTTTAGACCTACTTTAGATAAAGGCCACAGATCACACATCATTTCTATTTAGTCAATCTTAGATCAATGGTAGTTTGGCTTGCTAGTTCAACCAGACTCTAAGTGGACTCCTCCCTGCAAAAGTTTTCCCATTCAATGCCTTATTAATGACATGATTTTGGATGTTTCCAATCAAATTAATTTATTCATATAATCTCTGTCAAAGTGTAGCAAACACACCTCTACTCCTTTAATTTCTTTTAATAGAATCTCAATGATTTTGCATTGCAGGTGAAGTTGATTTTAGCCGATAAGGGTTGCTTGCAACTTGAAATTGGCTACCACCAGAGAATGTGTTCAGACTATTATTAAGTAGTTTTTTTAAAAAAAAATCTCACTTTACCATCAAGCACCTTCTGATTGTGCAACCCACTTAGTTATCCAGAGAACTCAGCCTAATACCATCCCACTCAATCGTCCAGTATACAGTCCTTTATAGCTGCAAAAGCCTTCAATACATTAGTTACATCCAATGCAGAGGTCAAAGAGGTCTCTCTCGACTTAAATCCAGCGGAAACAATTCTCAATGGCTAACATCTCAGGGCTACCCACAAAACCCCCAATCCACAAAGCCCATGGAAGCCGAATCAGATTCATGGTGGAGAAAAGAACTCAAATATTATTCACCATCTCCACTTAACTACACTTAGCATTCGGCTAGTCCACTGACTATAATCCACAAATGCCCACGCTACAAGTACTTACTTTCAGAATCTTCACTACTATTTTGAACTCAAAATATCATGCTTGTGTTTGTAGGTAGTTCTAAACTGAGATGTTGTAAGCTCTGTCTGCCTATTTAGAATTTTGAGTTTGGAAAATATGGAGAGAAATCCATACAATTTGCATCATCTTTAATTCTACTAATCTTTTTGAAGAGCTCTGTTACTCAATATTTGTAGATTTGTATGATAGGATACTAAAAGAACAGCAAGAGGAAGAAGAAAGGATATGACAAAGGAAAGAGAGGAAAAGGGGAAAGAAGGTATGTATGGAACTCATGTATTTTATGGTAAGCTATTTTGTGAAGAACAATGAACATAATATTGTTTCTATGTGTTTATTGCACATATTCCTATTTGAAAGTACTTAAATAAGCCAATTTGTCCACAAATCTTTTACCCGAAGAAAATTAAGCAACATCTCTTTGAAATTGTGTCTTGTTCTTATTATTTGACTTAGAGAAAAAGCCTTGTGGGAAGATCTTGATGAATGTGACCAGGATGTGGTAGAAATGATGGGCTTTGGTAGATTCCCATGAGATATTGGCAATCTTGGATTTCCATAAGAATTTGGCAATCCTTTAAATGATCTTCAATATTGTGGTCTTATTTTCCCTATGCTAAGGAACTAGGGACCAAGTCTGAGGTCAAGAGTGAAAGCATCCATCTAAAGAGAAAATAGTAGGTTCCCATACACAATAAAATAAGCTTCCTTTAAATTGGTTTTTATGCAACTAAAGCCAAAGGACTTGGAGATTGTATATTTAAGTAGAGGAACATGGGTCAATGAGTTTGACTCAAATTCATATAGTTAAATAAATCCTGATAGCAATATCACAAAGAAAATCCTATTGGGAATCATGCTAAAAATAAGACAAAAGATGTTGTAGGACCAGAAAAATGGGTTAAAAGCATAACATACTATGAGCAAATCACAAACTCAATAATCATACGTTAGCACCCACTAGTCTACCATGGAAGCAAAACTAAACAAAAGAAAGCAAACATAATCAAAAACTCCCTTTTCCGTTTGTAGCTCCCATGTCCTTCTTTCTTCTCCAAATGATTGTAGCTCCAAAGTTGCCTATAATGCACACAAAATTGAAGTAAAAGCCTATGATAGTGATAATGCCATGAGAATACTTGAAGTGTGATTTTATGTGAGAGAGAGAATGCAAAATGCAAATTAGTAGAGACTCAAAAACTCAAAGATTCAAGGACTCAAGACTTAAGCATTCTAGATCCAAGAGACCCAAAATGAGAGAAAGAGTGTTCATTTTATAATTTTCATGTAGGGTGAGAGCATTGGATTTGTCACCCACAGACATGCGATGTGGAAAGAGATTCCTATGACGCATATGACAGAATATGCCAAAGGTAAGATTCTATGACACATGAGAGTCAAATTTGGAAGAGAATCTATGACGCGTCATAAGATTCCTCAACCCACTTAAAGCCAAAAATCTATGACGAATAAGCCAAATAGAGACATGCGTAAGAGGTAATAATAATTTCTATGACGCATATGACAGAATATGCCAAAAGTAAGATTCTATGACACACGAGAGTCAAATTTGGAAGAGAATCTATGATGCGTCATAAGATTCCTTAACCCACTTAAAGCCAAGAATCTATGACGAATAAGCCAAATAGGGACATGCATAAGAGATAAGAATATTTGATTATGACAAATCCCAACCAAGTGTCAAAGGAGAATCCACAAGGTGTCACATCCAAGTGTCATGATGATGAAATATTTTATGGAATATTTGAATTAAAAATCCTTTTATTCCACAAAATAAGAATTAGTAGAAAATGGAATTAATGATGGAAAATAGAACTTAGGAAATTGTAAATTTCCATGGTTTGCAGATAATGAATCAATTAATTAATAAAATTAATTAATTGAGAATAATAATCAGGAAGAATAATTAGTGAGAATAATAGAATTAAATTATGGGTTATTTAATCCTATAGAGAAAATTAGTAGATGATTGGCCAAATTGATTAAATGAATGCAACCGTATCTTTTGATGAAAATGTGATGATGATGGATATCGAATAAGATAATGAAAAGGTAGACCAAAGCCATGGTCAAATTAATTGATAGATCAAAATTGATAACATGCCAAGGACACATGACATGAATTAATTGATATGTAACATTTAACAGACATTGTAAATGCTACAGGATTGAAATTGATTGATAAGGTTTGATCATAATAACACTGACGAACACTGTCAATATTATTAAAATGGTTGATGATGCCATGATCTGACATCGAAAGCCTCAACAACATCAAAGATTGAATGACATGAATGATAGTTTGACCTAGTACTGAGAGCCATGACAGTACTAAGGTCATATTGATAAGATTGATAAGTTGATAGGTTTCCAAGTCACTAAAAGCCACAACAATGCCTAGGAGCGGATAAATGATGATTGATTTGGGATGTTTGATATGTTTTGGGTTGATTAGGATTGATTTCGAGTGATTTCGGGTTGATTTGATATGATTTCGAGTTGATATGAAATTGATACGAAAGGGGATACAAATGACAAAATATGGTCAATCTGGCCAAAAGATCAAAGTTAGTAGAATGAGAAAATGGGACAAATTAGTATGAAGAAGTGATGATACCATATATGCGAACCATTTTTGAGCGTCTACATTTTGCCCCTCTTTGATACAATGTGATTTAGAGCGTTGTATCAAAGAATAACTGATGAGAAAGCCACAACATGCCCCAGTAGGGATGATATATATGGGTGCCCCCTCAAGAAATTGACTAAGATAAGCATATGATAAGTCAATTTATCGACAACAAGAAGACAAAACCATAGCAACTGACAGAATGAAAATCAGAGCTAAAATGTGAAAGTTATGAGGCCTAGAGTGTAGACCCGAAACTGTGCATGCATGCCCAAAATGATGGAAAGATGTCATAACATGAGGGAAATCATCAAAAATGGTCGTATTTGGTCAAATATGATGAGACAAATGTTAGACTGAGGTTGAACCAGGTGGAAAGCCATAGAAAGTTGATTGACAGTGTAGGATGATGCAAGAATGCATGAATGCAAGATGAAGATGATTTGGTGAATCAAAAGACATGATCATGGTGATGGAGAATGAGATGATGAAGAAAGATAAGATGAGGAGATGTTAGTATGATGGAGAGACTTTTGCTTCTAGAAAGTGCACTATATGTCAAATGGAGCTTTAGTTTGATATGGAAAATGGAATGCAACGCATCTTGGCATAAAGGGCCAAAGCGCAAATGCAAGCCTTTTGTGTAAACAAGCACGATGTAGACAGATAATGACCTTGTCCTTCCTAAAGCATATGTACATGCCCCAGACTCTCAAAGGTACATTATAATAGACAGAAATGGAAAAATGATAACCATGAACCATCCCGACCACTCTCATAGATCAATTGATATCATCAAGCAGCATAGGGACATGATAAAAAAACAAAGAAAAAATAAATCACTCACTAAACAGAGTGTGTGTGTAGACTAGTGATGCTTAGGCAAGGTAACAAAGGACATTAACCCGTTCATGAGCCATGATAAGGAACCAAGGATGTCTTCCAGTATGAAAGATATGATCAAGGAATGATAGAGGCAGAAAAGACCAGATGGAATCCTGATAGATGGAGGAGCTATAACTGATTACACATGGCGCCTATTTGCCAGGTTTTCACCATGGTACTTGCCCAAAGCGCCTGTTTGCCAGGTTTTCACTTTTGGACGAAATTTTTCTCTTGACTCAAATTTTTTGTGCCAAGACGCCTGTTTGCCAGGTTTTCATCAAGGCATCCATTTTTTCATGACTTTTTTCAATTTTTTCTTTTCTTTTTTCATGACTTTTTACTATTTTTTTGATATTTTTTCAGGACTTTTTTCAAATTTTTTTGATATTTTTTCAGGAATTTTAGATGAAATCAAGACTCTTACTGACAAATGTTGAGAAGATATCTGTTGTTGGTGTTGCTAGCTTATGAGCTCTGGATCCATGATTGACCATAACTACGCAAGATTTGTTCCAAGTCTATAGCTAAAATCAAACCATTAGAAAGGCCTCGAGAGATACCATCGTGTACCGTATGTAAGACAACGTCTATCTCTTGCGAATCAAGGGATTTGAGGATAATTGGGTCAATAGATGTATCATGTGGGATGTCACTGATGATGACATATGCAAAGGCTTGTTGGATAAAGGATTGATTTTGGTTTTTGGACAAAGTAGGTAGCTGGATTTGGGGATAAACAAAGGGATATAAGGGAGGGTTGGGAGGGTTGAGACCAATGACCTTTTACATGAATGCTGATTGAGAGAGCTCCAAAAGACTTTGTGGCATGTTGAACGTTGGAACATTGATATTCATGGCATCATATTTTTCATTTTGTATCAGTGGGAGCTGCTTAGCTTTTGATTTTTTATAGTCTAATGGCGCCTTTTGATTTTCACCAAGAGACCTATGCTTGCTATCTTTTTCTCTTTTTGCTTTGTAGCTAGAAAGTGGAGTTGGCTCCCCAAAGTATGCTAATGTGTTCTCTTTAGGAGAAACTGCTTCTTTATGATCTTCAGTCATAATGCCTTCAAAGTCTATTATAAGAGTGCCATCATTGTCGAATTGATCAAAAATTGGTGGTCCACGTTGGTCCCAATCCAAAGGTTCAGGATAACTTGAGGAGATGTCATCATCAGTGTTGAATGGGCTTTGGTTGAAGGTAATTGATTCAACTGGGTCATTGGGGTTATGCTTAGAGGCTACGGGATTGTTGGTTTCAAGTGGGATATCCTCAGATGCCTTTTCATCATTCAAAACATCCATAGTCTTACGTGTAGGTACCATGTTACTAGGAGGACCTATTCATAATGGTTTAAATCCAAGCCCCAAACTAGGAGGTTGTCCTTCTATAGTGATAGGTTCAATGATTCCTTGTTTCTAAGATCCAAGACCATTATAACCTTGTTTCTACATGATGGTAAACCCAAGTCCATACTTGCTAGGAGATATCAAAGTGGGTTCTCGTTCTGCTTTTGCTTTCTCAATACATATGGATGTATTCTTATTGATAGAAGTATAATTATTTGTACTGATATCTGAATGTTGTGCTTGGAGTGGTTGTGATTTACCATGAGATTGGGGAGAAACTAGTGACTCCCTAATGTGAGAGACTTGAGACATAAAGTACTCTCCACAACCATTGTCTTCAATCTTCATCTTTTCCTTGGCTTTACTGAGCAGTATATCAGCATCCACATACTTAGAGGAATTTTTGGGTTGTGTTGCATTAGTTGTTGGGATTTGGTATGCAATAGCATCTCTTAAATTAGCACAAAACTGGAAAGGATCTGGATCACCGGGGATGGTAACCTCCATGTTATTATAGGAAAACTTCAGACATTGATGATATGTAGAAGGGACTGCTTTCATAGCATGAAGCCAAGTGTGTCCTAGTATCATGTTGCAATTCATTTCAATATCTAGGACATGGAACAATGTATCTTCAGTAGCTGGACCAACTCTAATAGGTAATGTGATGATGCCCCTAGAGAAGTGTTCACCGTCATCATAAGCTTTTATTGTGATTCTTCGAGAGGGATCTACATCATCTTCTGAATAACCCAAATTGTTGACAACCTTAAGAGTACAGATGTTCAGTCCTGCCCCTCCATCTATTAAGACACGTCTGACTTTAGCATTATGGATGAAGACTTCAAGATAAAGGGGATCATTATGGTTAGGTTTGTCCTTAGGAATATCACAGGGTGAAAAAGTGATATGTTGTGACGCGGATAGGTTCCCAACCATGGCTTGGAACTGGGAAACATCAATGTTATATGGGACTACTGACTCTTTAAGGGCTTGCTCCAAGATCTTATGGTGTTGGCGAGATGCACGCAATAGGTCCAAAATGGATATTTGTGCAGGGGTTTTTTCAAGTTGTTCAACAAGGCTATAATGAGATGAAGTAGGAGCAATAGGTCTACTTGGGGGTGCAGGTCTAGTAGAAGCAATAGGCCTAGATAGGGCTCCAGGTAGGGTGATCTTGCTATAGCGTGTAGTGACAACACAACAAGGATCTTCAGCCTTCAATGTGAATGTGGATATGTAGAAGTCAGACTCATTAAAGCAATTGATGGTGTAGTCATAGCCAGTACGTGTGTAATTCACATTACCTTGTGAGTTTGAGTTTGAACTTGAGGGTTTCTCTTTGTCATGATTACCAAAAGGATCTTTGAAAATAGTATGATCAGAGTTGGATGCTAACAGTGATGGATCAACTGTGATGACACCATCATCAATAAGGTCTTGTATTGCATGTTTTAGTTGGAAGCATGATGAAGTCTTGTGTCCGTTGGTGCGATGGTAATCACAATACTTTTTGTCATCCCATGAATCTGGTTTAGTCAGTGGTTCATCTTTGATTGGGGGTAGCTGCAGGAAGTTATTACTCAGTAACTGTTGTAATGCAGTCTCAAGTGGTATTCCCAATGGTGTGAATTTTCTATCCTTGGTTCTAGGATGTCTTTGAGGTTTGTCTTGCGTGGAAGTCTCAGTTTTCTGCTGTGGAGCTGATGTTTGATTAGAGGTTTGTGAATTTGTAGGGTTTACACCTTTCAAAGTCAATTGAGGTTGTGTTGTGCTAATCGTGCGGGCGTCCACAATGCCATCATTAGTCACATTCTTGTTTTTGGAGAAAAATTTTGCCTTGTCATTAGATGAGTTGGTGTTTGTGTTTTCTTTGTTTATCTTGAGGATTCCTTTACAGATAAGAGCATCTTCAATACTAGCCCCTTTTTTCATTAGTTTAGAAACGGTGCTTGGACTCTTGATTTTGAGTTCATACATTAAGTTCGGGACTAAGTTTTCAATGCACAAGTTTACTTGTTGTTCTTCAGGAATGTCTAGTGAGCATTGACTAACTAGGCTTCTCCAACACAGTAAGAATGTAATGAATGATTATCCAGGCTTCTGTTTAGTTGAGCACAAATCAGAAAGTGTCACCTCATTTGTAATGTTAAAGGAAAAGTGGGAGATAAACTTGTCTGCTAGCTCTGACCAAGATTTGATATTACCAAGAAGTTTGGAGTACCACTCAAGTGCAGGCCCACCTAAAGAACGAGGGAACAATCTCATAAGGTAAGTGGGTTCATCACTAAGTTCAGTACATGAAGCACAAAATTCTCGGATGTGATCAATAGGGTTGCCTTTTCCTCGGTATTTTTCAAACCTTGGAGCTTCAAAGTGTTTTGGGAATGGAGGCATATACAGACTTTTATTGAATGGGTTAGGACGTAGGTCCCTTTCCGTATATAGAGCCTATTTCTTTTGGACTCCCAATGCCTCGACTTGTTTGGAAAGTTGTTTGAATTGTTGTAATAGTTCTTCATTGGGGTTTTGCATGATGGTCTTTCGTTCAAGTCTTTTGTGTCTATAGTAGACTGTTTGTTGTGGCGAGAACTATGTCTACTTGGTTCTAACATTTCTATGTCTGATGAGTTTGATGAAGTGTCACTAGGTGGTGGAGGTATGTTGGCACCTCGAAGACAGAAAGGACCCTATTGTTGGGGAACTCGTTGTGGTATTTGATGTGGCACTTGTTGTGGGATTGACTGTAATTTTTGTACCATGTGTTGTTGTTGTGCCGTGTGTTGTGGTTGTTGTTGGGATACCTCTATTGGTTGTATGTGAGACCATGTGCGTGCTTGTTGCTCTAGAGGTATCTGTTGAGGTTGTTGTGGCACATGTTGTTGTTGTAACAAATGTTGCTGGTATGCGATTTGTTGCTCAAGGCATTTTTGGTATTCCAACTATTGCTTGAATTGCTCTTGTTGTTTAGCAAACATCATTTGTTGTTGTTGGAATTGCTGCTGAAATTGTTGTTGATAAATTGTGTGTAAGTCAATTGGGATTGTGTGTTAGAAATGTTGGATGTTTGCCCCACTTGTGGTTGTTGTCGTTGTGTTTGATGTTGTTGTTGATATGTGGGATGTGTGTCAAGTGGATGTAGACTTGGTTGTGCCTTGGAAGTGTTGAGTCCTTGTACCATTGTAGGTTGTTGTTGTCGTGGGGGTTGACTAAGTCCTTGAGAATTGAACGTCATGTTTGTATTGTTGTTTTGGTACCTTTGTGTTTTAGATGTTCCTGCTTGCGACATCATATTGACTTGACTATGAGATGTGTCCCTGTTAGGAATGGGCGTAATGTCAATAAGACTTTTCCTTTGTGCATTTATAGGGATGGTTGCACTTGATGTTTCACATGTTGCATTTATGAGAGGCTTCATAGTGTTTGATGTCACAGCACTAGGTAAAGTTAGGACCAAAGGTGTACTTTGTTGATTTGCCTCCAAAGAAGGTATGTCTGGCATCCCTAGAGCACGGGTCCCTTTAGGTGCATCTTGTTGTTGCATCATGTGACTAAAATCAAGTCTTAATGTCCTTTTGGGGTGTTTAGGGATTGTTGGTATTTCATCAAACAAGGGGTTGACATTGATGTGTTCAAATGTACTTTGGAGGATTTCAATTGTTGGTTCTTGATGGGATCTTATAGGTTCCATTATTGTGTTTGAAAACTCCAAAGGTTGTTTTCCCTTGTCTAAGTCCAAATTTATCAAGGGTTGGATGTTTTCAATTGTTGTGTTGGTTTGATTTTTGGACGTAGGACCTTCCAAGTTTGGATTAAATTTGACAATTTCTTGAGCTGCCAAACGTTTGAAGTTCTTGTGAAAACTTTTGTCTTGACATGCCCTAGCCATTTCTTCATCAGTGATGCCATAATCAGTGTTAGAGTCATCACTTAGGTGTACAATACTTTGTTGTATGTTTGATGTGTTAGGTTGGCTGAATTCAAATGAATGTGATTGTTCATCTTCAGGTGAGGTTGGTACACTTCCTTCTCTTGGTGGCATTAGCACGAATATAGGTTCAAAGTTAGGACTCCATTGAACCATCCCATGTGTGGGGGAAGTGTTTGGAGGAAATCTCATGATAGGTGCATTGTTCAAGGTTTGTTGTGCCATAGCTTGATTATGAGGATCTTGCGGATACATATTCAAAGGGTCTGATAGTAATGGTTGTGATGCCTTGATTTGGTCTTCGTCAAAGGTTTGTTGGATTTTCTTGCTCTTTCTTTGTCTTGGATGAGGTTTTGGTTGTGCTTGTGCCTCAGAAAACAAAGGTTGATAGAGTTCCTCTGGTCTCTGAGCTGCTTGTCTCCTAGTAAGTGTTGGCATGATACCTAAGAGTGCAAAGAGTTGTGGGTATGCAAGATATGAGTTTTTTTGGGATTTTTAATTGTTTAAGAATGTTATGCAATGTGAGAAAATGCTAAATGAATTAGGGTTTTGATGTGCAAAGTGTAAATATCCTAGGGATGTTATGCAAATGCAAATGCAAGGTGATGTTTTGAAGTTTGACTAGAGGGGATGAAAATGACTCTAAGGTATGCAAAATGACAATTAGGGTTATGTTTTGGACTTGTTAAGGGTACTAAAGGTTGATGTATGCAAGGTGTATCATGTAAAGGATGATGTTCTAGGGTTCACCATGACGTTTGGGACATGCAAAATGAGGGTAAATGCTTAAGAAGGTAATTTGGTTGATGGACAATTTGATAGGGTTTGGTAGTGAAAATGATGTTAAGGATTTTGATCAATGCAATATGAAGGGGATATACCACTAGGGTAGGTCAAAATGATGTTTGAGAATGCTAGGGATATGATTATGCTATGACAAGGGTATATGGAAAGTTTTGAACTTAGATAAAACCTTTTGAAAGTATTTTGCCTAAGAGTGTAACCTTGTGATAAAGGACTTTGGATCTTGACCAAAAACTGATAAAAGACGAAAAGATCAAATTGATAAAAGATGAAAAGGTCAAATATATCAAGACATAGATAAATTTTGACCAAATAAGATGATAAGCAAAGATAAAAGGACTAGTCAAGATCCATTATCCGTCAACACTAGGAGATACTCTAAGACTTATACTTTTTCTAGATTTTTGACTAAATTCAAAGGTTTTGGGGGTTCAAAATGACGTTTTGAAGACTCAAAATGATGGTGATGCTGAGCGGATATGTGATACGGACAATGCCTATGATGCAAAAGGGGATTTTGGGTGCAAGATGCGATTTTGGGTCAAGTGCAGAATAGGGAGGTCTAGAGGCTCCTAGATGCAGTTTTGGGGTCCTAAAGTGCAGTTCGAAGGCCCAAAATGGTCATGCAGGTACCCAAGTGCTCCCTAATAGTGCCAAGTGCACCCTAACAGTACCAACTATGTCATTGATGCACTTAGAGCCAATTTGGGCGCAGTTGGTAGTTTCTAGGCGCAGTTGGTAAGCTAGGAAGAATGTTTGCTGATTCTGAGGAGTATGGTTACCAAACTGACATGCCAGGAAGCCAGGATGCTGGGGTTGATGTTAGGATGGGTTGGGAGATGAAAAATGAAGGTTATGATGTATAGAATGATGGCTTAAGTGAAGGTGATGACGATTAGGTGCTGTAGAATGCAGATCTAGGCAAGCTAATGCAAGGGGAGCTAACCAGGTACCTAAGGACACTGCTGAAGCCCCAAAATGTTATCTGGAACCCAAAACTGGATCTCAGGACCACCAAGTGCACCTAGATAGTGCAGAATGCATTAATGATGCAGTTGGGGCCCAGTTGGGCGCAGTTGGTAGTTTCTAGGCGCAGTTGGTAAGCTGCGTTGAAACTGAGGCAATTCTGGAAGCTATGGTTTCAGGATTGATGTCACAGAGAGGTAATGGTAGAGGACAGTGTTAGGGCCAGTTTGGATGCTCAAAATGATGATTAGGACACCTGAAATGATGGATAAAGTGGTCAAGATGATGAATAGGTATGCAAAGATGCAAGGTGGTGAATGCAAAGTGTTGATTCTAAGATGGGAATGCAAAAAACTAAGGAAAGTAAAACTGAACCTAAATGGATGCAATATGAAAAGTAATAGATACTAAATGAGGACTAAAAGGTGCAATATGAAGTCTATATGATGCAAGAATGAAGCCTGGACTAGGGTGAATGCAAGTGAAATCTATGCAAATATGAGATCTACGTTTTGCCAAGCACAGTTAAGAGCACAAGTCGCCATGTTTTCCAAGGTTCGAGTGTGTTGAATCAATGTTTGCAAAGTTTGATAAGGTTGAAATGTTTTGGCAATGTGTGATGTTTTGACAAGTTCAAATGATATCCAAGGTGTAAATTTAACAGTTTGGCTTTTATCTTGATTATGTTTTACACACACACAAGACACATTAAGACAAGAATAGCTGTTGTAAAAGTTAACAAACACACCACAACCTAGGCTTTTAGGACTGTATCCACTGAATTCCTACTTGAACCAAAGTTCAGCCGTGCTTATCCAGAGCGGACAACCTAGGATCTTGGCACCACAGGCTCCCCCTTATAGCGCACTCACTTCTCAAGGCTACCAAGATCCGCTTCCCAAGGGGCATGACTTCCCAAGGGACTGTTGCCTCTACTAAGGACCACGAGAATGTAGGATGTCTTCACGGGCATGGGTGACCCCTTGAGCTAGTGGATAGAAAGGATTTTGGCCACTAAAACATGGTTTTTAGTAAGGGCATTCCATTCGGCAAGTGAATGATAAACTTTCGCAGAAGGTCTCCTAGCCCCGAGAACCGGGGTTTGATGCACCACAAGGGTACTGGAGGAGAGCTATCGCACAACAATACCGTCGACACAGCTTTCACCGTAATCGAATTTTATATAGCGACTGAAACGTTGACCTAGCTTTGGCCCGTTACCGCTCTGAGGTCGTCCCCTGGCATACCCAATATCGAGTATCTTGGTCCAAGGAAGGCCTCCTATAAAAGTTACACGGATTTCTCTTACACCCAAGATCCACGAATGGCGAGGGGAGAGGATTCGTCCAATGCAACTCCTAGGGATCTAACACCGTAGACACGCTAGGCAGAAAAGAAAAAGGTTCTTTTTAAGCACCAAAAAAAATGTTATCTAATCTAGGAAATCCACACACATAGTTTTGAAAGACACACAAAGTCTTCGACAACGTCCTGCAAACAAAGCATTAGTAGTTTATGATCATGTCTTCACCCAACGATCGCCACATGCTGCAAATAGACCATCAGTAACACAAAATCACCTAATCTATGTTCTAGAGAGTGATAGGAACTTGAAATGTAGATTTTGATTGGTGCATATGCTTAGTGTGAACTCGGGTGTGCTCCAATAGAGCAGATGACTCCCCGGAAGGCTAAAATGGCTTTGAACACTCCCAAGTGCACCAAGTGGACCAGAAAAATGGGTTAAAATGCATAACATACTATGAGCAAATCACAAACTCAATAATCATACGTTAGTACCCACTAGTCTACCATGAAAACCAAACTAAACAAAAGAAAGCAAACATAATAAAAAACTCCTTTTTCCGTTTGTAGCTCCCATGTCCTTCTTTCTTCTCCAAATGATTGTAGCTCCAAAGTTGCCTATAGTGCACACAAAATTGAAGCAAAAGCCTATGATAGTGATAATGCCATGAGAATACTTGAAGTGTGATTTTATGTGAGAGAGAGAATGCAAAATGCAAATTAATAAAGACTCAAAAACTCAAAGATTCAAGACTTAAGCATTCTAGGATTCAAGGACCCAAAATGAGAGAAAGAGTGTTCATTTTATAATTTTCATGTAGGGTGAGAGCATTGGATTTGTCACCCACAGATATGCGATGTGGCAAGAGATTCCTATGACGCATATGATAGAATATGCCAAAGGTAAGATTCTATGACACATGAGAGTCAAATTTGGAAGAGAATCTATGACACGTCATAAGATTCCTCAACCCACTTAAAGCCAAGAATCTATGACGAATAAGCCAAATAGGGACATGCGTAAGAGGTAATAATAATTCCTATGACGCATATGACAGAATATGCCAAAAGTAAGATTCTATGAAACACGAGAGTCAAATTTGGAAGAGAATCTATGACGCGTCATAAGATTCCTTAACCCACTTAAAGCCAAGAATCTATGACGAATAAGCCAAATAGGGACATGCGTAAGAGATAAGAATATTTGATTATGACAAATCTCAGCCAAGTGCCAAAGGAGAATCCACGAGGTGTCACATCCAAGTGTCATGATGATGAAATATTTTATGGAATATTTGAATTAAAAATCCTTTTATTCCACAAAATAAGAATTAGTAGAAAATGGAATTAATGATGGAAAATAGAACTTAGGAAATTGTAAATTTCCATGGTTTGCAGATAATGAATCAATTAATTAATAAAATTAATTAATTGAGGATGATAATCAGGAAGAATAATTAGTGAGAATAATAGAATTAAATTATGGGTTATTTAATCTTATAGAGAAAATTAGTAGATGATTGGCCAAATTGATTAAATGAATGCGACTGTATCTTTTGATGAAAATGTGACGATGATGGATATCGAATAAGATGATGAAAAGGTAGACCAAAGCCATGGTCAAATTAATTGATAGATCGAAATTGATAACATGCCAAGGACACATGACATGAATTAATTGATATGTAACATTTAACTGACATTGTAAATGCTACAAGATTGAAATTGATTGATAAGGTTTGATCATAATAACACTGACGAACACTGTCAATATTATTAAAATGGTTGATGATGCCATGATCTGACATTGAAAGCCTCAACAACGTCAAAGATTGAATGACATGAATGATAGTTTGACCTAGCACTGAGAAGATGACAGTACTAAGGTTATATTGATAAGATTGATAAGTTGATAGGTTTCCAAGTCATTGAAAGCCACAACAATGCCTAGGAGCAGATAAATGATGACTGATTTGGGATGTTTGATATATTTTGAGTTGATTAGGACTGATTTCGAGTGATTTCGGGTTGATTTGATATGATTCCGAGTTGATATGAAATTGATACGAAAGGGGATACAAATGACAAAATATGGTCAATCCGGCCAAAAGATTGAAGTTAGTAGAATGAGAAAATGGGACAAATTAGTATGAAGAAGTGATGATACCGTAGATGCGAACCATTTTTGAGCGTCTACAGATGCCTATAAATATTTTAGTAATCTTTAAATGATATGCTTTTGTATTTCAACTATAAAATGTTCAATGATGGTGAAAGCAACATCTTGTGGATTCTTCTACGCAACCAATGGTATAAAACAAATTGACCCCATATTCCCTTTCTTATTTGTGATAATAGTTGAAGTCATGAGGAGGGGTTTTGAAAAGAAAATAAATCATGGAATTTGGAAAGAAATGAAGTTAGTTAATAATATTGAACCAATTAGAGAGGTCATAAAAAATATCATTGAGCAAGCAAGAATGTGAGGAGAAATAATGATAGTTCAAGGTTCACTTTTTAAAAAGATTCTATGATAGGTTAGATTTGGAGGTTATACATTGGCATATTTTTAATATAAATGTGTATGTGGATGAAAATTCTACAAACTTCAAAGCCATTTAGGTGCCAATAGTTTATTAAGATTTTCCTTTTTAATTATTAGCATTCATTTTAATAAAAATAAATGATATTATCTTTTAACTCTTGAAAGCTATTGCTTATGGTCTTAATTTATGTTTTGCAAGTTTATGCAATCAATTTTGGTATGCATTGTATGGTTTTAAGATTCATCTTGTGTTCCTACTGATTTTATATTTTATATTTATTTAAATACTTTTTTTGCACCAAGAGAATAAGCTACACACCCACTTTTAAAGAACTAGTTGTTAAATTACTCTCATTCCTCAATTCATGATAATTGTCACTTATGAATTATAACATTTCACCTTCGAAAGAAATAGAAAAGATTTTTAAGTAGCAATAATATATTGTTTTGTCTTTTCATGCATTTCATGCTATGATTTTTTAGGACCTACAAGAGCCACAGACGCTATTTGATGCTACTATTTAATAGACTACTTTCTACAACAATACATGTTTGTAGACCTACACTTTTGTATGCAAACCTTTAATTATACTTTCAAATCAAATACCTATCGGCGTACCCCTTGCACCTCCCTCTGGTGTAAGTGCTAATAATAGGAAAATAATATAACATAAATATGTCCAAGAATAGGATGGATATACTAATTTCACACTTAGTAGCAATTTTGTTTATAAAAAATAATGTAGAATAATATTCATTATTAAAAATCCGCTCTTTCCATTATTCCAATTAAGAAATCCATTTAAGGAAGTGCTATCGCATTTACATATCCTTCGTTGGGCTCGTTTTAGATGACGATGCAGTGAGCAACTCTACGTCATCAATGGTGGGTTTTGTTCAAAAGTAGTTTAGAGATTTTCCTTCGCCAGTGGAAGATTTCATGTAATTCAAGCTTATGTAGAGTCTTCTCGAAGCCAAGCCACACAGCGTAGTACCTGTCGATCATAATTTTGCATGGATAGGCTAAATAAAATCAATGTACAAAATATTGCTGCAAGATAATTGAAACTAATCATACAACAAAAAAAAAATGATAAGAGAAAGCAGTCGCAAGAAAGGTCCACAACTTTTTAAAATGTAAATATATATATATATTTTCATATAACTACATACATCGTCACCAAATCTTTTGCAGTGTATAATCACCAACTACAATGGAAACACAACGGATACCAAATTTAGTTCTATAGTTCTTAGTAACAAGCGAAGAGCCATATAAAATGAGGATTGGCAGCTGATGGAAAACCAGACAAGTAAACCAACTGCAATGGAAACACTGATAACAATGTTACTTTAAAAATTCTTAGCAACCACAGAGCCACAAATTAGGGTGACCGAAATCCGGAGAAGTAAAACACTTTGAATGCATGTCCCTGGGGCCCGGGCTGTTCTTCATTTGTTCAAATGCCTTTTCACTTGTACTCTAACATCATGTTATTCTCTGGTGCCAATCCCACGCATGCCCTCATTATGTTCTCAAGCATAGCCCTCTGTTTTGCTAGTGCATTCACCACAGGAGTACCAGGAGGAACCTACATCCACATATTGATAGTATACTCAATTACAAGTATTCTGCTATGTTTGCAAAGAAAATGACTCGACCCAGATATTGACACACAATTATAGGTTGGTGCCATGATTGAAAAGAAAATGACTCAAACCAGATATTGACACAATTATAAGTTGCCGCAAAGTTTGAAAAGATAATAAATCCAGCCAGAATTATGATGAATTGCTTACCAATGGGGCTTTGGTGAGGTAGCTCAGAATAGTTGCCACGGGGTGGAAAGAGTGGAATTTGGCCTGAAATAATTGTGATTTCCAAATTTTAGTTGAAACCCAGAATGTACAACACTACAGTGTAAACTTATGGTGATCACTTTAAAGAGTACAATACCTCGCCCTCTTTCTTAAGCTCAATCCTGGTGGCAAGTTCAGCAAGTAAGACCAAATCCAAGATAAGGGGAGCTGCAAGGAGAGAGTCTTCACAAGTGTTGTGGAGTACAATTGTGCTCTTCCCTCCCATGAAGATCTCAGAAGTGTATTCGTCCATGGCTCTCTTGCTGTCTCCAACATATGGCACATACTGCAAGAAGTAACAATTGATATATTTCAGGACTAATCAAGAAAAGTGGTTAAGAAGAAATCAAGAACAATTGTTAAATTTCTACCTTGATGACGACCACATGGTCAGGGTGTTCACCAGGCCCATACAAAATGGGATTGCTGGAAACCATGTCATCTACAACATTGCTCTTTGAAATTTCCTTAGAGCGGAAAGTCTGTGGCGCTGACAGATTCATCCCGTCGTTGTTTCCTAAGTGATTGTAGCTCACGATGGCGGTTGGCTGCAATAGAAAACATTGATCAGTTCAAGTAGTTTGGATTAAACATGGATACCATTGTATAAAATATAAATAGCTCTTGCAATTGCAGACCTTGATACCGGCACCAACAAGGAAATCCACAAGCACAGATTTCATCTTTGTCTGACCACTCTTGAAGTCGTCTCCTCCAATAAGGCTGTTCTTCTCAATCGCCATATCTATCAGACCTGAAACACATCATACTCCGATCATGTTATATATGCTACACAAGTCATAATTGTTCTCCATTACAAACACTACCAATCCCTCTTCGTAGAAAATGTTAAACTACCAAATAACCCACTCCTGATTACAAAATATTGTTTTGTGGCTTGGATCTGTATTAGAACTGAAGGGCATGGGAAAACCCTTGTACCAAAGTGTTGATATATGTTAACATAATATTTCAGCTTCCTTCTTATGGAGGAAATTTAATTGGAAGATAATTGAGCGCTCCAATGATCATAGGATGTCTACCATATCTATGGAATTGTCTAATCATTGCAAATACTACCTCTTTGTATAATATTAAAACTTAGAAAACCCCAAGACTGGCAGTAATGGATCTACAAACCTGGAACAAAGGTGTTCTGAGGACTGCCATTGATGAAGGGAACGTTTTCTTGAATACAGGCCAGAGCATAAAGAGATGAAGGCGCGATTTCAGGCTCGTCCCTTTCCAGAGATGCAAGGAAAGTGTCCTTTGTGTCATTCAGTCCTACCATAACATCACTGTATCGTTCTGTATTGGCAGTCCAGAGAACAACTACTCTGTCCACCTTTGTTTTTGCCTTGAATTCCCTGCATAAACAGGAGTCGAAGACATTCAGAAAACAATTAGAATTGTCTGTCGAAGGAAAACCTAGGAGCATCAACAGAGATGTTTTAATCAAATGCCTTTGAAGGCGAAGGCACATATGTTAATTGTGCAGACTTTTTAAGGAATAAATCCCTGTCTGACCCAGTTAAGAGATGGATATAACTCAACTCTTCTTTTAAGTACCATAACATGCATTTCTCAGCTATATAAAGGAAAAAATAATGAATTCCTTCTAGAAAGCTATCAAAAATTGTAGAAGATAAAAAGGGATACGACACTGCTGCAAAACAGACAAAGCAAGACTAAATTCAGTAGCCTTACCTAATGTCTTGAACAATTTGCTGCACCTGTTCCTTCTTTGTACCCTTGATGATATTGTTTGCTCTTTCACCTTGGTTTGCAGCTATAAAATCAGGATCATATATGCCAGGAAGGGGTAACATGTCCTGCATGTAGGGTCGCAGCTGCTTCTGGAGGTCAACGTCGAGTACCTTAGCTCGGGCCATTGCATCTGCCAAATTCAGGTTGCTAATGTCCCATCCCCCAAATACAATATCGTTAGGGTCCACCTGCACATACCAGTTGTGATTAAAATGGGAAGCTTGATATACTCCGAAGAAAACTACAGAGAGAAACAAAACGATCATACCTTGTTTTATGATATTCTTCTCCTCAAAATCTTGAGAGATTTTATGCATGCATTTACATTGTATAGCTTATAAATTACTTTATCCAACTCTAAACAATGATATCCACTGAACCTATTGCAACCAGCTGTGTTATCTTCAATGAGCCAGTTATGAACTGAACCTGTTGTGTTGGACGACTTAGGCTCAGAATCTACGTGTTGGAGTGTAAGGTTTTGGTCGGATCTTTATCAGGGTTTGGGTGCTCAAAGCACTTAGCCTCTTAGTCAGCTATGTCGTCTTCAACGAATCAGTAGGCACTGAATCTATTATGTCGCTTAATCAGTGGATCGGTGGGATCAAACTTAGGCTTAGGAAGTCCATGTGTACACTAAGGTATTTACTAACCTGGATCGGTTTGATCTTCAGCATAGGAACTCCCATGTGTATACTAAGGTACTTACTAACCTGGATCGGTTTGATCTTCAGCATAGTTTACTAGTGAGCTAAAAACAAGTACTACTAACCTGAACCAATCTGATTTTGTGCATATTCTACTAGTGAACTAATAACCCTTTTGTTTTGAGAGTATAGAACTACTAACCTTTTGATCTTGTGCATACTCCTCTACCAGTGCTAGACGGAGTACAGAACTCTCTAATATTGAACTAGAAACCCTTCCCTTCAGTTTCGAAAGTATAGAACTATTAACCCTCTAATATTGAACCAGTAACCACCAGAAGGATATTGATCTTCTAACTACTACAATGGTAGTAATCTTCTAATATTGAACCAGTGACCACTAATGCCCTCTAGTTTTGAGGGAACACCTTCAAATATTGAACCACTAACCCTCTTATTTTAAGGGTGCTAGAACTAGTAACCCTCGCTAATATTGGACGACTAACCTAGATCAGCTTTTTTATTCTAGACAGAGAAACTAGAATGTCACTAGATCATACGATGTGCCTTGATCAGTTTGATCCTAAACTAAACTTAGCAACTATCATGTGCATACTCCTAATCTGCACTGTGCAACTAACCCTGACCAAAGTTAAATACTCTCATGTGCTAACCTTCTACTCTCTGTCTGCATACTACGGTGCTCTACTGCTGAGGGTGAAAAAGCTTTTCATGGACCAATTTACCTGATTTTAGGAAAACTCCCATGTGCATACTCGTCTACCCTCCTACGTATACTGGAAAGTACTGAGCTCTTGGCGCGGATTGGCACCTTTTGAGCTTTTTGCGTGGATCTAAGAGAGCTACTTTTGAGCTCCTTGCGTGGATCTACCATGCTCTCTTCATGGATCAAAAATATCAAACTACTGAGCTCCTATAGCTTTAATACAGAGCTACTGTGCAACTACTGAGCTTCTAACCTTATACTATGGAGCTACAAAATGGATCAGTTAGGATCAAACTTTAGGAAGATTACAGAGCTACTTTTCACGGATCAGCTAGATCAAACTTCAGGAACTTGTGCATACTTTTTGGAGGTGACTCATTCCGAGGATGAAACTCAATCAATTCATGGATCAGTTAAGGTTGATCGATTATGAAAAGTTGCTAAGGAAATCAAAACTAAATTGTCAGCAGTCCAAGCCAAAATCAAAACTGACAAAAAAACCAAGACAATGATCGAACTTCAGGAATACACTTCCTTTGAACATAATGTTTGGAGGTGGCTCATTTCTCCAATCTCCAAACACATTTTGAATATGAACAGACTTTAAATTTTAAACAATCTAAGACACTTGGAAATAACCTTGTAGATTCTACAACGAGTCATTCCAGCAATTACTTGATAAGCTGCTTTTCTGAAGAATTCTTTAATTCTACGAAGATAGATAGTTTTCTTCAAAAACGAAAATCACTTTCATGCAACTGAAGATGATAGTGAATACAATAGTACTTGGGGCTTCCATTTAGACGACAGAAAAAATCCTCACACCAAAAAAAAACAGCAAAACAGAGTCACAAAAAAGGCAGGTGAGGAACAGAAAGAGAATTCGATTTTTACCATGGGAAGGAGGCTCTTGAAGGGAGCATGGATCTCTTCCCCATTATACGAGCCGATTCTCACAGTGGAGGCTTGGGTGAGAGACCCAAAGTAATTTGCCTGCTGTACCTTATCCTTCGTCACCCAAGAAATTCCCCTAAAAAAAAAATCCACCAACCGCTGAAATTTCAGTTAATATGTCGAAATCAATCGTCAATAGAACACAACAAAAGCAAGATTCGCATCTGCCAAAAGCAAGATGCACATCTGCACAAATCCTTACTCTCGGTTGGCAATAACACCTGCTGTCAGGGTCGAGCCATTGTTTCCACCCCAACCCACCAGCATGACCCTGCACAAATTACAAAGACAAATTTAAACAAAAACTACAAATTATATTAAATTTCCACAATCCGTACATTCTAAATGTTAAATAATTCAAAGAACTACTGTTCAGCATCTAAATCAAAAGATCATCTGCGTCAGCATGACCGCGGATGACCAGTTTGGACGAAGATTTCCATAATCCATAGAATTCGAAATGTTAGATAAAATATTTCAAATACAACTCGAATCCAGAAACGGCGACAACAAAAGAACTGCTATTTAGCATCTAAATGAAAAGATTCTCTGAATCACTAAAATAAACTTTCTATGTGAAATCGTACAAGCCGTTAATATAAAACTAAACCCATGTATCTGCAAACAGGTCTCATAGTTTTCACATATAAACCAGCAATTTCCGAAAAATATTTCAAAATTAGCAACAGATGTTCTAGCCAGTCCACCACATATCAAATTGGGCAAAAGAAACGAGAAATTAGCTTTAGCGTTTCTTGATAGATTACAGAAAACCGAGAAGAAGAAAACCTTCCAAATCATCAAACACAACCAAAAACACATTAATCAAACTTCGTCCCCGGAATTTGGGAAGCCTGGTGTCAATCTTGAACTCATATTTAACATATTTTGGGCAATGGGACTAAAGAAACAAGAAATTAACCTTCCTCACCAGATTACAGAAAACCAAGACGCAAAAAACCATCCAAATCTAGAAACACGGAATAAATACAACAATCGGACTTACCCACCAAGCCTCCACAGATTACAGAGAACCAGGAAGATTTAAAAACCATTCAAATCTACAAACACAACAAAACAAGTACACAAATTGAACATAACCCACCCGAGTTTGGGAAGCCTGGTATCAGTCTTGAACTCATACTTAACACTCTTGGGCTTGACGACCCACTCATAATTCCCATCCCTGTTCTCATGAACAAGCTCGGTGGTCTGATAATCATACACAGACTCAATGCTCTCCTCGCTGTACTTCACATTAGGGCTCTGCACTCGAAACTTGTTGATAAACATCTTCCCCGACTGATTTTCCTCACTGTTTCTGCCTCTGCTCCTCCTCCTGTTACCGACCAACTTACCAAAACTCTCACAGATTCTTGGGTTGTGAGTGTTATTTGAACACCGCGAGCTCCCTTTTTAAGGACAATCTGAGGGCAAGAAGCCAAAAGTGTCTGGGCCACCCATTTTCTCACCTCTTATCGCGCCACTTGTTCCCATCGCCTACGCATTTCCACGGCACGTGAATCCCCTCTGCTTTCCCTATGGCCCCCACTTTCCCAGTGTACTAATTCGACCCTCTTTATGAACTGAACCAGAGATTCCTCAATCAGACACAAAAGTTATAGAGCACTCTGTGAGTGGTGGGTGTCGAACCTTGGTCGCTTATAGTCCTCAGCATGGGCTTCTGCGTACGCGTGTCACGGTGGTCCCCGCTCACTGTGGGCCCTACCATCGGACAGAGACCGCCGAGAGTTCGCCACGTGGAATGGGACTGGAAGCGTCTAATTTTCTCCCGTCTCTTCCACTCTCAATCATTTAGTAAGAGAAACTATATATATATTTATATTTATATTTATTTTTAATTCAATTCTTTATGGAACACCATGTGTATTTACGGGGTCCCTGATTCGTCTTTATGTGATATACGGCAATTTAATCTTTCATCTTTTGGGGGACCATGCCCCATTTGTTTCCAATTTTTAGTAATAGAGCTCAAAAGTGGTAGTTTTATCAATTAATTATTTTAGTTTATTGATTAGGAGTCATTTTGGTGTCAAAAAGAATGGTGGCTAGATTCCAGTTTCATCAATCAATTATTTTCTTGTTAAGAAGTCATTTTTAAGTCAAAGAGACTTTTGCTTGGCTTTATTGATTTTAAGGGGTCATTTATTGATGTTGATGGGGAACCATTTTATCATAGGAGGACATGTGTTATTATATTTTTTATTTTTGAGGGAGGATATTTGTAATCTTTGGCTTTTATATGGAAAAGTGATTGATGAATATTCAATGTTTGTTTATTGTTACAATTTATTTTTATATGGATTGAATCTAGTGAAGAATACATTTCTATTTGTATCTTATGTATATGTTCAAGGGATTGAATCATCTAGTAAATATGTTTGAAAATACTATGATGTTTATTGTTGTTTATTATAATGTGTTTTTAATATAATTACAATGTGTTGTAAACAAAAACAATATGAAGTTTACATACATGAAAGTTACATAGTTGGTTGTGTGAACGTACTATTATATTAAAAAGAAGAAAAAATGTATTTTGAAAATATATAAAATGTTTGAAATAAGAAAAAAAAAATTCAAGATTATAATTCATAACCAACTAAAAGTTTATAATTCAAGTCTATAATTCATAACTAAATATTATAATTCAAGATTAAGTCATTTTTTAGTAAAAAAGATGTGCACTTTTGGTTGGCTTTATTAATTTCAAGGGGTAAAATATTTTAATTTATGGATGTTGATGGTGACTTTAAAAAATATTTAACATAGGACATATGTCCTATTTTTTTAAAACTTATGAGTAAGAATCTTTGTCTTCTATTTTAAAGTGATTGATTGAATATTGGGTGTTTACTTATTGTTACAATCTATTTTTTATACATACATGTTAAATAAATTGAATGTGTGTGTTGATAAACACATGCCTATTCTTTATGTTAAAAGGATTGAACTTGATGTTGTTGTTTATTAGAATTTGAGTAAAAATCTTTGTCTAATCTTTGTCTTCTATCTATTAAAGTGATTGATTGAATATTGGGTTTTACAATTTATATTTATATATACATGTTAAAAGAATTGAATGTGTATGTTGGAGAACATGTGTCTATTCTTTATCTTATATGTATGTTAAAAGGATTGAGCCATCTAATAAATATATTAGAATATTCGATGTTCTTGTTTATTTGAATTTTTTAAAATTAAAATGTGCTACAAACAATGTGAAGTCTAAATACATGAAAGTTATATAAGATATGCAAATAAATAACAAAAGTGTACTATAAATAATATGAAAATAATAATTGTACCTTGTATAGATCGTCAACATACCATCACATAAAAAAGAAAAGAAAAAACTTATTTTAAAAATATGTAGACAAAAATATGAAAAAGAGAAAATTCAAGATTATAATTCATAACTAACTAATAGTTTGTGTAATAACACCCTTAAATATGAGATCAAGTTTTATCTAAACCCACTCTTGTTGCATATTTAAAGGATATTTGATCATATAAACTATTGTAATACAAGAAACATTATGAAAGTATAGATTGTGATTTTGACATTTTCACACTAAAAACATAATAAGAGAACTATAATATTTTTCTAGTTAAAGTTTATCGCTTTAAGATCAATTTTTAAGTCAATTAGAAATGTTTCCTTGTAGCATTGCCAATCCTGCCAAAAAGTTTCTATTTTTTCTTTCTTCTCTTTAAGTTTCTAATAATCCCTCTATTTCCATAAAATGTTTTAGAGGGTTTATGTTGAAAGATTCAACAATGGAAAACACAATAAATTTCTCACAGTGTTCTTATTGTGCTTGTTGTAGGCTAGTACTATTCCATTCAGTTTGCAGTATTAGTGAATTAATTTTTTACAAATCAACCAATTATATTCAGGTATTTTTCCTTAATTTCATTATTTCTAAGGCTTATATATTTATTATCAATTAAATATATTATGAAAAATAATTTATCTAGATTATAATTGGTTCAATTTATTTGGTCTTATAGGACCCTTTTTTTAGAGCTCCCTCCATATTACATTTATAGTGGTAAAATTCTCAAAGATTATATAAGCTCAATTATATTTAGGTTACATCTAGTTTACAATTACTATAATAAAGTATCGGATAAGATCAATTATCTACTTTAACATTATTGATTAAGCAATGTTAATATCATCTTACATCTTATAAAAAAAGAGTGAGCTTATTTTGGATAATGAATTAAAAGATGTGATTATGTTAAAAGTAAAAATATAAAATATTATGATATTAATTTATTTTCAAATATTTTTTTATATTAAACAAAGAAATTAGAAAATTGTATAATTTAATCAATAGTTTAGGAATATTCAAATATAATAATTTTTTAGTTTAGTTAACAATAAAATATCTCATGTATAATTTGAATATTGGTAATATTTCACTCACTTTACTATATTAAATATACTAAACTATTTTCTTTGATATTTTTAAGTATCATGGTTTAGATACTTTGCATAAATATTTTAATTTTTTTATTAGAATTACACAAAATTAAATTACTCTATATTTTTCAAGTAAAATATTATTTTCTAACTAGTATAATACATATTTATTATCTTTTTATTTTTATTTTTATTTCTTTTATATTTTATATGTTCAATGTTTGAAATATATATAGGATGTTAATATTTAATATATGTGTGTCGTTATTTATAATTATTAATAAACATATTTAAAAAATAATTTTATAAAATGATAAATGTTACATTATTATATGTTTAAATATCAATCCCTTGAAAAAAAAATGTTTTCTAAGTTTTTTCCATCTTTCACAATAAAAATATTGATTGAATTATTATTTTTAAATTTGAAAATAAAACAATCAATTTATTTATTTATGTTTATATAATTTTGTGTTGAGAACAATGAATTAAAAAAACTAAAATGTAAATTTTAATAAAAAATAGTTTTAACTCAAATTATTATACTAATAACTATTCTATATATTTATTTTAATCTACCATATTAATAAATTAATAATAATTTATTAGTTGAAACAATTTTATAATTATTTACTACTCTTTACAGAAAGTACTTACCACTATGTGGTAATTGTTTCTTAGTACAATTGTTATGAATTTCTGCTCTCTCAACAACATTCTTTCTTACTAGTAGAGGTGGACAACTATTACATCGTAGTGATCAATGACTTATTTTAGAAAAATGCCATTAATTTCAATAAAAAATAGGTTGTATTCTTCATTTATTTATTCAAATTTGATTTGTGGAAAAATATAATTATTCTACTTGCTTTTTATTTGATAGCCATATTGTTTTAACATATGTACCAAATATATCATTTTAAACAGATGCATAATTCTTGAAATAAATTCTAATTGAGTATTCATAAGTGTGTGTGTGTGTGTGTGTGTCTGCACGCGCGCACATGTGTGTGTGTGTGTGTGTGTGTGTGTGTGTGTGTGTGTGTGTGCGTGCGTGCGTGTGTGCATGCGTGTGTGTGTGCATGTGCGTGTATGTGTGTGTGTGTGTGTGTGCACGCGCTTGTGTGTGTTTCTATGTGTTTCATATGCATGTTCACATGCACATGCATATGGAACACACACACACACACACACACACACACACACACAACTCATTGACAAAATTCTTTTTATTTATTTCCACACCAATAATTTCTATGAAGAATTAATTCAACAACCTCTATTAAATTATATACATTGTTACCTCTTTGTTTGTGTGTGTGTGTGTTTCTGTGCATCACTCCTTGGCCACCTCCACCTAAAATCTCCATTGTTGCACTGCTCATGGGCCACCAACCCCCTCCTTTCTTAATGGGTGGTCCTATTGCAATGAGGGGGCTTATTATTTTTTGCTAAAGGGGGTTTATGATTTTTGTTTTACTTTCTAGAGGTGCTTGTCATTTTTTAACGATATCTTGAGCATACACTATCGAAATTGGGCAAAAGAGATATTGTCGGAAAGATAATTCTGAGACACATGCATTGGTGTAGGTTTTATTGGTAATTTTTTCTAGAATAGTACCTATTTTTACTATTGAAATTTGATGATCTTTTTTGCATTTCAGAGGGCATAACTTGCTCAATTTCACTCTATTTTTCGATCCAAAAGAAGAGCCAAAAATATCCCTTCGAGATCTTTACATATTTTTTATTATTTTCATCAGATTTTTTCAAAGGTACACATGATACTCAATTGAAGCTATTTTTTCGCTCTTGTATACACATTCCTTCTAGCATCTAGGGTTTGTTTTTTTGCATTGTAGGGGGTGTTTTTTATTCTTGTTTTTGTAATTTACATCATTAAACCAGAATTATATTAAAACAAACACCTTCTAAAAAAATGGTTGAGACCCTTTCTTGTCTAGTTCCTTTATACCCACATAACTATGACACATGGACAACTACCATGTCATGACTTCTTCGTTAAAAGGGTTTGTGGTCTTGTTTAGATGAAACACAACCAATTTTTTAGAGTACCCATTAGACCTTGTAGCATAAGAATAAGATGAATGAGGCCATGGGTTTGATTTCTTTAAGTGTTTTAGACAACTTATAGTTTCATCTTGATGGGTGTGATACTCCTCGAGAGATATGAGCCAAGTTCAAGAACTTGTTTGGTACCATCAACAAGTTCAGGAAACTTCATATTGAGGAAAATATTACATCACTTGTACATGATTCTTTTGTCTCCATTGAGGACTTTCTAATGAGATTTAAATAACAAAGATCATTATTATAGGGTTGTGGAAAGAATAAGATTGATACGAAGTGCATCTATATGATTATGTCAAAGCTTTGAGGAAACTTTTATATTTTCTCTTCCACCTTCCATTCCACTATGGATGCATTGGGTTCTAGATTTATCATTCCCATATGAAGTATTATGTGATTGATTGACTAGAGAGAATGATAATTTTACATAGTTGGACTCTCTACCAAGATCAAAAAACTAAATATTGGTTGCTTAGACATCTATAAGGAAGCCAAATCTAAAATTGAAGCCCAAAGAAGATTCAACTGGCAGTGAGAGATCCTCCAAGAAATCTTCTAGATTGGATACTCATAAATCCACTCTGAAGGGTAAACCTACTAAGTCTAGTGAGTCTTCCTCCAAGACTACAAAGTTTGCAAGTGAGCCTTGCAATTTTTATGACAAGGAAGGACATCTAGTTTCCAGGTGTTGGAAATGTCTTGAGGCTTTAGAGAATGTTTAGTATTTAGTAATTGCTTTAAAAGCTATGCATGAAATACTTGTTCTAGGTTTGATGCTCTTTAAGAGCAGGTGCCCATGTTGTTGCTTAGTTTAATTTTGTTAGCAACATTTGCTCATTTTGTTTTGGCATACTTTGTGGAGTTGGTGGTCTCATGGACTATAATATTTGCTTCTTAATTTTAAACATGTTCTAAATATTATTTTATCAGATTTTTGATCATTTTTGTTGCAAATAATTCTTATACTAAATCGTAGGCAAATAAAAAGGTGATAAAATATATATGGTGAAGACATGTGTCATTTTGTTTCAATAAGCAATTGATACTTATTTCTAGTCCCCTGTCTTTTCCCACAACTTATGTTATTTGCTAAAAAATAGATGATCCACAAAAATAGGAAAATATTATAAATTTTCATTTTCCCATAATTTTAAATTTGCATGGGAATGCCATTCTGCTAAAATTTAAGAGGAAAATTGATTCAAGCAACAACATGGGGATGTGATATAACAATTTTAAAAGTTATGTATGAAAAGTTTTCTATATTTAGCGATCTTGTTATTATTTAAATGCTATGCATGCAAAAGTAACTATGTTGTTAAATGTAAGAGCCTGATTTGTGTATTGAACAAAAGATAACACTTTTATATGTAATTGGTTTGAATAAATAAAAGAATGCTTGTTTAGGATATTTTAATTATATGTCATAAAATAACTTGTAACAACTAGTCCCTTTCTTAAAAATATATTATTCTAAATAAATACATAATTCTTGAAATAAATTCTAATTAGTTATTCTTAGACCTCATTATATATCTATAACTCCTTGACACATTCTATTTATTTATTTCCATGCCAATAATTGCTAGGAAGAATTAATTCAGTAACCTCTGTTAAATTATACATTCAGTAACCTCTGTTAAATTATACAGATTTTTGCCTCTTTTGTTATTTAAAAATTAAGGACACAACAAATCAAACTCAATTTGATAAAATTGAAATATTTAAGAGAACAAAAATTAAGTAGGAAAAATAAAAAAATTCTATGGAAATGGAGTCTAAAATATAAAAAGGAAAAAATTCTACCACAAAAATTAGCTAAGCTGCTACACAAAATTGTTTTGTAGCAACAAAAAATTAGAATACCAATCATGTCAAATGTTTCCACTTTTGTTTGTTTGATTATCTAATTCCACTTTATGATTTTTCCTTTGTTGTTTGCTTGGAAAGGGAAAATCATTTCACAAAATCTAATTGTTTGCATGTATGCATGCATATTCTAGGAATGAGTTGAGGTGGTGGCAGGAGTTTGTGTAGTGTAGCATAGAATTATTTCATCAAATATAACAACACCAAAATTTTGTGAAGCAACGATAGTTTAAGGTCCTTTATAGGGATTATACCTTTATTAAATTGCTTGAAAATTATGGTTAATCCTAATGAAGCCATTCATCTGATATCAAAATTATAACAACATAACACAATCTTTCAAGTGGAAGCAATTGCATTTATGGTTTATGATGTATTCGAGCTATCTCCTCTTTGCCCCTTTGTACTTGTTTTTATAACAAGTGTATGACTTTTCTAGATTTCCTCTTAATACCCATGGCTTTGCATCTCATAAATAGATACAAGAATGCACATAAAGAAGAAACACAAAGGATTTGGATGTTATAAAGTGGATTCAACTTTGATTTTTGTTTTCTACATTCTAAGGGAAGTACTTTGAAGGTCTAAAGCTAAGCATTTTTTTTATATTGGGTTTTAAAAGGGGCTAATCACCTCAACAATGAAGTAGCCAACATGCTAACAAAACAAATACAATGAGATATGGGAGAAAACAAACATGCATCTATGTTGGAAGCTATGAAATTTAAACTATATCTAATGTACACCCATGTTTCCAATCATATACACAAATGATTCCTATCAGCTAATCATTGCACATACATAAATGCATAACTATTAATAATAATGGTTTGATATCTCATAATATCTCACTTACCTTTGGAATTAATTGCATAATAGAATGAAATCCCTAAATTCAATGTTTAGATCTTTACTCCCAATTTTGAACCTAAAATTTGTTAGTTGTCTTGTTCTTTTTGATATTTCATGATATATGTAGCACATATGTACATCACTAGCTTTTACACACACACACACACACACACACACACACGTATATATGTATGTGTGTGTGTGTGTGTACACACACACACACACACACACATATATCACACACACACACACATGTATGTATATGTATATGTAGTATGTCAAGAGCAATCCTTTTTGGAGGCACTTATTTTCATCAAATTGCAAGATTTTTTTATGTGGGTTAGTATTGATGAAAATAGGAGCCTTGAGAAGTATTACTCTTGATGTTATATATATATATATATATATATATATATATATATATATATATATATATATATATATATATATATATATATATATATATATATATATATATATATATATATATATATATATATATATATATATATATATATATATATATATATAGTTAAAGGATTAATTTAATTTAATTTATTAAATTAACTTTACTACCTACTTAAAATTCACTTTTGCACATGCATTCCCATTTAATAATTAAATATTAATTATTTAATGGCATTTACCTCTTAGAGTTTCTTTTATAGGTTTTAAGATCTCATTCTATAAGGATTGATTCATTTTATATTTTTATTGATTCTTTTAGTCTGATAATATATTCTTGCATATTTCAGAGCCAAACCCTTGCCTTTTCTTGTCTTTTTCTTCTTCGTAACATGTTCTTGCATGTAGGTGTTCTACTGGATCAATGTATATGTTCTTATCAAATCCTTCATGGTATTTGAGCCAGATTTGTTGCAGCTTGTTTAGGTTTATTGAAGAAAGCAGGAACAAGGGTTTGATGGATCATATCTAGTATTTTTTGGGCATCTTTAATGGAAATAGGGGGTCTTTGAAATTTAGAACACTTTGAGTCCAAACACACCTCATGGTTCGATTTAGAGCATGTCAAAATCCTTATTTTCATATAAAATACTCATATTTTGGTCAATGTTGCAATCTGTGGAAAACAAATATTACATATGAGGGTTGTACAACCCTTGATACACACTACAAGGCAAAAATATTTTTAAAAAATAAAAATAATTATTTTTGCATTTTTTTTAAAAACAAAAAGCTTGGCTTGCTTTGTAATTGCCGCTTCACTGAGCAACCACCATTTCATTTTCCAATAGCCACTTTGAATCCTCCATTGCTGGTAGCACCACCCAACAATCACCATCGCCCAACCTTCGCTAGAGCATCACTCCATGACCACCTCCACCTAAAATCTCCACTGCCACACTGCTCATGGGCCACTAGCCCCCTCCTTGCTTAGTGGGTGGTCCTATTCCAACTAGGGGGTTTATTATTTTTTGCTTAAGGGGGTTTATGATTTTTATTTTACTTTCTGGAGGTACCTGCCATTTTTTATGATATCTTGAGCATACATTGTCGAAATTGGGCAAAGGAGATATTATTAGAAAGATAATTTTGAGACGCATGCATTGGTGTAGGTTTTATTGGTGATTTTTTCTAGAATAGTACCTATTTTTATTGTTGAAATTTGATGATCTTTTTGCATTTTGGAAGGCATACCTTGCTCAATTTCACTTTTTTTTTGATCCAAAAGAAGAGCCAAAAATCTCTCTTCGAGATCTTTCCATATTTATTTTCATTAGATTTTTTCAAAGGTACACATGATACTCAATTGAAGCTATTTTTTTGCTCTTGTATACACATACCTTCTAGCATCTGGGTTTTATTTTTGCATTATAGGGGGTGGTTTTTATTCTTGTTTTTGTAATTTACATCAGTAAACCAGAATTATATCAAAACAAACACCTTTTAAAAAATGGTTCAGACCCCTTCTTGTGTAATTTTTCTATACCCACATAACTATCACATATGGATTGGTTGCTTAGACATCTATAAGGAAGCCAAATCTAAAACTGAAGCCCAAAGAAGGTTCAATTGGCAGTGAGAGATCCTCCAAGACATCTTCTAGATTGGATACTCAGAAATCCACTCTAAAGGGTAAACCTTCTAAGTCTAGTGAGTCTTCCTCCAAGACTACAAAGTTTATAGGTGAGCCTTGCAATTTTTATGAAAAGGAAGGACATCTAGTTTCCAGGTGTTGGAAATGTCTTGAGGCTTTAGAGAAGGTCATGCCATCACCTCCTTTAGGGAAAAGACATGCTCTTTTTGAACAATGTTTGTCTTCTTCTACTACTTGGATCATTGATTCAAGTGCTTCAAAACATATTATACACTCACCTGATTTGGTTACCTCACTTGCTTAGAGTGTTACTACATTTATTGTAGTTGGTGACTCCACACATCTTTTAGTTTTAGGTTTAGACACTATCTCTTTGGAGGTTGGTTCCCTACATGATGTTCTATTGGTTTAGACATTTCTATGAACCTCTTGTCTGTCTATCAGATTTTTCATACTGAATTTAGTAAGATAGTTGAGTTCTCATCCCATGATGTCATTATTTGAGACCTCCTTGATCAATATTTGGTTATTGCTACTAGAATTGTTGATTTATAGTCTCACTTATCTTAGTATGATGACTTTGAGAGCTCTAATTCTACATGTGTTTCTTTTTCTTCTCATGGAGACATAGTGAGAAAACTTTCGCATGAGCATTTTGGCCATGCCAACAATAGATATCTACAATAGATGAGTACATATGAGCTAGTGACTAGGCTACCTCAAATCTCTTGCATCAACAATGTTTGTTAAGGTTGTGCACTTGGAAAACATCATAGAGATCCTTTTTCGACACATAGATCCACACTTGCTAAGGCACCATTGGAGTTAATACATAGTGATTTTATGTCATTTCCTGCTCCATATTTTTCAAGTGCCTGATATGTTCTTACCTTCATAGATGACTTCTCTAGATGCATGTGGGTGTACTTTTTGAAGTACAAGTCCAATGTCTTTGATTAATTTCAAATCTTTAAGACATTTGTGGAAAACAGTCTAGTCTTTCTATCAAGAAACACTGACACTGGCAAGGAATATGTGAATTTGTCTTTCAAAGAATTTTGCATTGATCATGGTTTACATCATCAGTTCACTATTCTCCATACCCCTCAACAAAATTGAGTTACTAAGAGAAAGAACATAACATTACGGGAGATGGCCAATTATATGATATGAGTCCTTCCTTTTAGGCTAAGGCTATCAATTCTGCCAACTATATTCAAAATCAGATGCCTCACAAGGCATTGTGACATTTGACTCCTAAGGATGCTCAAACGCATGTCAAGCTCGATGTTTCTACATTCTATATTTTTTGTAGTGAGGCTTCGAAATTTATTCCAAATGCATAGAAGAAAGCCATGGAGAGGAAGAGCTAACCACTCATATTTTGTTGGCTACTATAAGGATGTGAAGGTGTATTGGTTTTTTGATCTTGAATTCCAAAGAGGTCTTATTCCAAAGAGATTTTTAGTTTTGTTAGTGTTATCCTCTGATGGAGCCTCCATCACCAAATTCTCCCTCACTACCTAATACTTCCTCTTCTTCTCTACAAGATTCTTTTATCCTTTGAGCAAGATCTTGATGATGGTCCACCTTCCTGGCCTCCCCCTCCCTTGATGTTCCATGAGTACCCAAGTGGGCTCGTGATACTGTTGATGTAGCTAGACCTATGGTAGGAGATCCTTCATATTCTAATTGCACTTGTACTTAGACATCTGGTATTGGACTATTGAGTTGTGTCATTTTAGATGATCCATATAGTTTTTAACAAGCAACAAGATACATAGATTGGGATAGTGATATGGATGAGGAGTAATCTTCTTTGATGAAGAACCAGACTTGGGATCTTCGTTCTCTTCCAAAAGGAAGAAAGTTGGTTTGGTATAGGTGGGTTTACCATACCAAGTATGTTGCAGATGGTTCTATTGATAGGTACAAGGCACATCTTGTTGCGAAGGGCACTCATTTGTGGTGTGCAGACTTCAAAGGTCCTTGTATGATCTCAAAAAAGCCCCTTAGACTTGGTATGAGAAGATGTATTCCTTCTTTTTTGCATCACACTTCACACATTCTCATTTTGATCCTACAATGTACATTCAAGATAATGGGGTCGATCTATTTATACTTGTGCTAAATGTTGATGATCTCATTATTATAGGTAGCTCACCCTCTATGATTTAGAGTATTTAGTGAGCTTTGAAAGAGAAGTTTGAGATGAAAGACCTCAGACTTCTGTGGTATTTTTTGGGCCTATAGGTTGTTTATTCTTTGGATGGGATAACCATACTCCAACATAAGTATGCTTTAGAGATTCAACATGCTTGATTGCAAGCCTGTTCCCACACCTTTTCAGTCAAGTGTTTTTTTGTCTACCACTTTTTCTACTACTATAGTGGATTCCACTTTATATAGACAACATGTGGGTAGTTTTTTGTACCTAATGCACACATGTCTTGATCTTTCCTTTGTGGTTGGCCTTGTCTCTCAATTCTAAAATGAACCTCATGAGTGTCATTGGAAAGCTACCATACATATTTTGAGGTACATCTAGGGTACTACATGTTATGAAATTCACTATACATTAGGGGATCCTCACATTTTTGGTTATATAGACTTAGATTGGGTTGGTCATATTGATGATCGAAGGTCTACTTTTGGATTTTTTTTCTATCTTGGTTTTGGTCCTATCACATGGTCTTGTAAGAAGCAACATGCTCACATATTATCATCTATAGAGGAAGAATATAGGGTGGTTGTGCTAGCTAGTCAGAAGGTTTTATGGCTTTGACAGTTGATGATAGAGTTTGGATTTCCTCCTGATAGTTCCACCTTTCTTTAATGTGACGATTAGAGTGCTATACACAATTCTCGCAACCCAATTGAGCATCAATGGATCAAGCACATTGAGCTTCATATGCACTTCATCTGCAATTTGATTTAGAATGGATCTCTTAGCTTGGAATATACTCCCACTTCTAAGTAGGTTGCAACACTAAACCTTTTGCATCCCTATGGTATCTTCAGTTGCATTCTATGCTTGGGGTGAAGGAAGTTGTCCTTAGGGAGTCTTAGTGATGAATCCTTCCTTCTTTTTTTCAAACTTTCTTCTATCTCTTTTTGGAGTAGGGTTTTCCCACATGGTTTTCCCTATTTCTCCATTTTCCAAAGATTTGGTTGTGTTCGGTATCTCATTAGGCCATGTTGTTTGGACCCATTTATGCTTTCAACATTGTAGTTTCTTTGCTTTTTCTTGCATTGTATGTAGTTGCATTATTGCTCATCTTAAGGGGGGTGTTAGAGAAAAGGATTAATTTCATTGCATTTAGTAAATTAACTTTACTCACTACTTAAGATTTTACTTTATCCACATGCATTCACATTCAATAATTAAATATTAATTATTAAATATCATTTATCTCTTAGGGTTTCCCTTTTAGGTTTTAAAACCCCCTTCTATAAGGATTGATTCATTGTATACATTTACTGATTCTTTTAGTCTGATAATATATTCTTGCATATTTCAGAGCCAAACCCTTGCCTTCTCTTATCTTTTTCTTCTCTATGATAGGTTCTTGCATGTAGTTGTTCTACTAGAACTGTGGATTTTTTCCTATCAAATCATATATAACTTAGCTAGTAGTAGTTAAACTATAACATTAAATATATTTTATTATTTTTGTTAGAGTAATTAGATATTTTTAAATTAACTCTATTCTACTTAAGCTAAACTTTAAGAATCTAATAATTAATTATTTTATTATATATTATCATGTGACCTAGGTTTTACCTTTTAGGGTTTTGGTCTCCTTTATAAGGATTTATCTCTTTGTATATATTCATTTAGTTTTTATTACTAGCAATTTCTTTTTTTGCTCATCAAGAATGTCTCCTTTGTGGATCTCAAAAGTCAAGCCTCATAGCTTTTGCTTCTCTCTTTTTGTGATAAGTGTTTACATGTAGGTGATTATTGAGAGTTGTGGGGTTGATCTTACATCAACTTCAACATGGTATTAGAGTTTCAGATCTTCATGCCCCTATTGTGTTCTTGAGAGTTTGATTCAATTTTCATATATGTGTTTTCTCTTTCAAAAGGTTTTAGTTTTCAGAAGTGTTTTGTATTAGATCTAGGGGGCCTATTTTTTAGAGCACTTTGATCCCCAAAATACATCACCCTTCAGCTCAGAGCACCCAAAAATACCTATTTTTATATAGAATACATCTAGTTTGGATGTTGTTGAAATTTGAGGCTAAAAATTCTAGCCCAAGGTCGTATGACCTTGGGCTCAAAATCCAAGATGATGATTTATTATTTTATTTAAAAAATTAAATCCCAATTATTATTTTTTGGATTTTATTTATCAAAAAATTAGGGGATGCATGCATTGTGTATGATTTAAAGAAAAAGGATGCACATTTAAAAAAAAATAGAGAGAGCACCCATGCAAGTATTGTCAACCTTGTGCAAGTACCTTTGATCGCCTACCTCTAATCACCAAGCACCACCTATCCACATGTAGAACTCATCAGTTGTCTAAGAAGAGGTCTTTGTCTACTCACAATCCAACCTTGCGCTCTAGCATACCTTTTTTTTGCCCTTGTTTGGGTGCATGGAAATTTGCGTGATTTTTGTTGGGAGTGTTGTTCAATGTGAATGGTTGAACGATTTTTTTTTTGGGGGTTGCATTTTTTGAAAGATCCCTCATATTTTTGGAGGGAACACTTGAGATTTTTGGATGGAGTGTCATGTGGCACTGGCCCCACCTTGTCCACCCTCCCAATTGGGTATTTCTATGGACTTTATTTCTGTACACCCTTTGATTGCACACATCGACATTCTTTTGGGTAGTGATCAACTTTTTTTTGAAATCCCTCAATTTCAACTTGGGCTTTGACTTCCATGTGGGCCCTCTATCTTCATTGTCTCTATTAGCTCGTGCGTACACCTTGGATGGAGTTTTATGGGTTTTTTTCATAGTAATTTGCATGTGATTTGTTTAGTAGTTTATTTCCTTGGTTCTCAACTTTAAGCATTATTCAATGCACAAATTTTAGGACTCAACACCTTTTTTGGAGAGTGTGACCCATTTTTTGGAGACCAAACATCAGTTATATGCAGTTTTTCTATTTACACGTGGAAATTTGAGCCAATTTTTTAAGTTTTCATTGGCAGTTTCATCTTGGTTTCCGTGATGTGTGTATTCAAAGGTGAGTTTTGCCTTTCAAACTAAGGTTTTTGACTTGTATGGTGAACATACTCTTTGGTGGTTTTTTCAAGAGTGGTTTAAGCCTTTACTTGGTGGTACACAAATTTTATGGGCGATCTCTAGTTTTGGCATTACCATTTATGATTTGGCGGAGTTGTGCTTAGTGGTTTTGACCCTTTTTGGTGGGGCTGAAAGTTTTATGAAAAACTGGAGATTTTATAGCCACCAGATTTATTATTTGGCATCGGCCCTATTTTTTCCAACTTCCTTTTTTTCTAGTACATTAGTTTTCTGAAATAACCCTGTCAGGTTATTGCTTTCTCCAGCACCAAAAAAAACTCTTAATACTTCGGCTCTGATACCACTGAAAGTGACCCTAGCTATAAAGGTCACTAAAGAACCAATGCTAAACTACAATAATTTGTAAAAACTCCTGTCCCGTACTACGAAGATATAATGTACTATGAAATTTACCATGCAAAGAGAAGTATCTCATTTATTCACCCAAACAATAGATAATAATGCCAATAATGTTTATGAAAGAATCTATGTTTCTTAACCCAATAATCACACAATGACCTAGATTATATAGGAATATAAAAACCTGAGATTGCCGGCTCCATCAATGATTATGAAGGGCTATTAATATTGAATCTGCCTGATCCCAAACTGATGCCGCTAATGAATTGCCAAGCCACTATCCCGTCTGAGTGTCATTTCACTGGTCGACCCTGGAGCTCTGCATTTTGTATGCTGGCCGGTTCTATAGTCGTCCTTCCCTGAATGGAACCCATGCTTCAGGTCTAATGCAATATGGAAGCCGTCTTGGACTGATGCTACCGGCGGTGTGAAACCTGTGTGAAACCCTTTTTAATCTTTCGGATGATGCAATTTAGAGTTTGTAATCTTCCTTGTGCAAGTAATGAGCATAATGATTTGTCCAAACTACTGCGCAGGCCTGTGCGTTTGTCTCTACTGTTGAATCAATCTTTTTGAGCCCGTCCTCTTCCTAACTTCAGCGGAAATGGTTGTGGATCAATCTTGACTTAACTGGACCCGAAATGAAAGCTCGGTTTAAGCTTGTTGCAGGGCGTCTGGTCTAGAAACGTGGAAGCAGATTAAAATCGCGGTACCTTCAACCTTGACAGAGAGGTCAAAGGAGATCTTGACGCCCGTTAATGGCTGGCCCGATTAACTCCCCCCTTCAATCCGACGCGTTCGGCTTATATAAATCGAAGGTCATAAGATCGCTTGTCATTGATACAAATCTCACCCACAGATTCATACAGATGGCAAGTTAATAACCTTAAACTGAGATCGATATCCTTGGACTGATGCGACTCCTCCTTATTTGGTGTCCGACTGTAATAGTGTTAGATAATCAAAGTCGGTTGGAAAAGAAATCCAATGCACCTCTGCCCTCTGATCCGTCGGGTCTGCTTATTTGAATATTCAGAGCCGATAGATCCCAGTTTAATCTGCCCTTATCAGTTTATCGCTGCCATCGGATATTATGAGCAAGTTAATATGATTCACAACTTGCGATTGGAGCCCGTCAGTTAAGAATATCAAAACCTTTTCTTCTTTAGTCAGCAATCGAACTTCTTCTGAAACCCGCTTGATGCCAGACTTCTCAATTGTGCTATCAACCTGATAATCTGTACCAAATCCTTCCAAAGTAGTGTTGTACGAACCACAAATGATTGCTCCGATGAAATGACTGAATGTCACCTCCAATCTGCAATAATTCAGATGATATTTCACACCCTCAAAATTGCGTACCAATTGAGAGTTATCATTCTCAATGGCCAACTGTGACAATTGCGAAAACCCTAGGTTCCACAATGCACCTGTGATTGAATCACAAATCTGAAAATCAAAGAGAGATAATCAACTGCCTGATTCGAATGGAGCCCCGGGGTGCCTATTTATTCTTTTCCCTCCATCCTCTCCAGAGACTTCTAGAACCTTTTTGATCTTATCCCTTGAGTGACTTTATTAAATATTTTCCAAGTCACTTTATTAAATATAAAGTTATCTTTTAATAACTATTTATTTAATTAAAATAACTAATTAGTCATCCTTGGACAACCATTAATTAAATTAATTAAATCGAACTGTCACCAAAAATTGGGGACATGACATTTTCCCGATGATTGGATCTTTTTTCCGAGTATTAGGGGTCATTTTTTTGGCATTTTCTTTGCCTTGACGACCATTTGACCATCAAATTTGGGCTCGTCACTTTCTGATGTTAGCACCATGTTAGCTCTTGCATCAACATACCCTATAAGCCCTTTTGGTCTCTATTTAGACCTACCTTTAGTTTTTTATTCATATCTTAGGCATACGAAGTCCATTTTCTTCAAACAAGATATTGTTGGAAAGTTGGTTCCAAGCTTGTCACAATGGTATAGGTAATTTTTAGTTTTAATTTTTTTTTATGGCTTTTTTGTTGTCAAAGTCATAGGTATTTTTTTTCACTCCAAGAGACATATCTTGAGCATCCAATCTTCGATTTGGTAACTCTTTATATCATTGGAAGACTCTTTCCAAGATCTTTCCAATGATGCTAATTATTTTTCTAGACTCTACTCCATGTATATTCTATTCATTTTTTTGCATTCTAGTAGATATCTTTGCTGTTTTAGGTTCGGTGTAACCCCCTGCCGGAGAACCCAAAAGAAATAAACCTAATATGTAACAGAGTTTACTGAACTATTTTTAAAAAATAGTTTAAACAACATCAAAGTAACAATAATGCAAAAGTAATATATACATATACATCAAGAACACGTAATCAATTGCAAATACAGTTTCAATTCCTTAAGGGTTCCTTCATGTTGAGTCAGATTTAAGAAATTTTAAGTCTCAATTACAATGTCCATAATCATAAAATGAATAAACACATACATAATTATATAAGAAAATATAGAAGTATAAGAAATAACATGAAAGCACATCTAATGAATAACATCCATTGCACATGTCATAAGGTATGTGAAAATAGATACAAGTACATCAATATACAATACAATATCCATAGAATCTCAAAACACATGATACGTAGATATATCAAATGAATAGAAGTCTTCAAGATAAGAGGAAGATTGATAATGGTATCACTGTATCAAGGAGCATCCAACATATGTCAATCTAAGGGGGACCCAAATGGTAAGAATACATTACCTCCCAACCGTGTGGTCACCTAATCAAGCTCCCACTCCCACCATGCAGGAGAGATAATGTATGATCCACACACAAATAATCAAATCATAAAATTATCCTAGGGAAGGAATCCTAATAGCCAACAACTACCTTAAGGGTAACACAAACTACTCAAGAAGAAGAGATAATCAAAATCGAAAGGACACTAATTCCAATTCTAAAATCTCATACCAAGTCAACATACAAATACCAAGACCAAAAATATACAACCACCTCAAAATCAATGTCAAGTGTCACAAGCACAAAGACCAACAGATAACAACTGTCATCAATAAAAGTAAACTACCAATCACTAACTCCAACAATGAAAACATCATTGATGAATAATTGATCATTCATTAATAAAAGTCAACTATCAACAATAAATAACATTCAATCAATGAGTAACAACTCACAATAAAAACACCATCAAAAGTAATATCCAACAAGTACATCACTAGAGGAAAATATTAAAAAAAAATTATGAAGGAGACTCAGGCTACATACTATGGAGTGTCATCACATGAGCCAACTCTAGAGTTACCCTGGCAGTCTCTCAAGACCTCGACACCCTAGTGACTCTATGCGGAACCAGAATACCCTCTCATGATGATGAGAAAACTAGTCATACCTCTCAAGATATCATCTCCATCTCATCCTTAGTCTATAGAAGCACTCAAGGCATGGATGAAGAAAAATCTCTAACTTATCTTTTTAATGTATCTCAAAGAAAAGGGTTAGGAAAGATATTTTAATTACTATGTTGTCACTTGTTACACAACTTACAATGAGTTACCCTAGCAACCACTTTGGGCCCCAGAACCCATTGCAAGCCACTCTCATAGACATGTACATAGACTAGCTTATCAAAAATCACAAATCACAATAGTGTCACATACCACAAAAAGTAATATTGATCAAATTTGGTTCCTTAATAGGCAACCCAAAAAATAAAATTGGTTCCCAAAATCCAAGTTCTCATAAATGCTCTATAGCACAAAGCTCATAAAACATAAATCTTGATTCAAATCATAAAGTTCATCATGACATCTAGTCAAATAATCATAAAAGAAATCTCAAAAATTGTCTCTAGTTCACATCCTAACTTGGCCAATTAAACAACCCACAAAGAAAAACCATCACGAAAATAAACATCACAAGACTATAAATAAAATATTAGAAAACAAATAGTTTTCAGCCACATGATTTAAATCCACCAATTTCTTTTGTTTAGTTTGGGTCGTAAAGATGTGTTTAGAAATAATTTAAGAATATATATATATATATATATATATATATATATATATATATATATATATATATATATATATATATATATATATATATATATATATATATATATATATATATAACAATAAGTATTTAAATATCCAATCTTTTTGTGTATATAAAATATCATGCAATATTATCATGTTATTAATTTAAAAAATCTTATATCATAAATAATTTAATTAATAACATAAATGTATATTATTATATTTTAAATATTGATATTAATTTCAATTCCTAAAATATTAATATGACTTTTATTTAAGTCTAATATTAATATTTACTTTTCTATTAATTCATAATGCAACTAGAGATAAAATTACAAATTTAATTTAATTATTTACAATTTCTTCCATAAAGTCAAATAGTTATTAAGTAAATGATTACAAAGTGAACTCTACCACAACTTCTCCTAAAATATAATAAAATTATAAATATTTATTTATTAACTTCCCTCTTGCATTAATAATTATAAAATCATTTATATGCAACTAAGAGTTTAATTAGACTTAAATAATCAATACCGATAACATCCACTTAAACTAAATGAATAGTATTCATTTAAATTTTTAGAAATTAATAAATAATTTTAAATTTTTATTTTTAATTAACTAATTTAGTTTTTTAAATAAATAAATCTAAAAATTAATTTATATTAAATAAAATACACATGCAATTAGTATTTTTGCATATATTTGATCTCTCAAATCATGCAACCATACTATACTTATTTTTCTATTTTTGGCATATTTGTTTTCGCATGCAACTCTACTATAGTTAGCTTTCTATTTTTAGCATATTTATTTTCACATGCATGTTACCATACTAAACTTAGCTTCCATTTTTAGCATATTTATTTTCACATGCATGCATAAGTTTAGTTACAACATATTTTCCTCTCTATTAATCATTTTCCTTTTTCCATTAAATTTTGCAATTAAATTATTTTAGATATAAGAATAATATTTATGTATATTTAGAAAATTCATGATAATCTCATATTTCTAGAGACAAATTTAAAGTTGAAACCCTAACTGTTCAATTTATTATTTTTTTTCCAATTTTCTGTAATCAATTTTTTCCTATATTAAGGAGTTAAAAATAATACAGTCATAATAATTTTCTATAGTTTTTCTATAATTTTCCCTAGTCAAGTTTTCTTATAATTTTCCCTAGTCAAGTTTTCTTGATTAATAAGTTTTCCTTTTTCAAAATCTACAACATAATTCTTTATTCAACAATCAATAGAATAAATTAATAAGCAATATGCAAATATCTAGAAAGACACGAAGTAGATAGATCTTTCAATAAAATTCTACAATGGGTTTTCAAACCTTACCTCGAATGCATGCAAATCCAAACCCCCTAAAACTTTCAACAATTTTTTTGATCTAATTATGAATTTTGCTCCCTAAAACCTATGTATATAGAAATGAGCTCTAATTTCCTTAATAAATTTTTTTCCCCCCAAATCAAGGTTTTGATCATGCAATTATGCAAAAACTCTTTGTCTTTAATTACTATATTTTATTTTTCATGCACACACTTTATGCAATTTAATTAAAATAAACTTTATTAAATTAAAGCTTTCTCTCCCTTATTAAATCATGCGACATTTTTAATATAATATTTATTAATTTAACTAATACTATTATTTAGAGTTTATTAAAATAAAACTCTTAAATAAATTATTATTAAATTAAATAAATATAAATACGCCTAAATTATAACTTTGATCAAATCTTTTAAATTTGATTCTTCCATGCACATTCAAAAAACTTTTTAATTAAAATATTCTTTTATATTTTTTTCCTCCACTTATTAATTAGTGCAAGCACTAATTAAAGCATAGTTTATTATTTAAATTAATAATAATAATCAAAGCTCATTGTTTAAACGCAACTCTAATTTAATTATTATTAAATAAATAATTATAATAAAGAAATATTAAATATTAAATATTTTAATATTTTAATTATCTCTTTTTGTCCAACTTCTTAAATTAAACCTTTAAATTAAATCTTTCAAACTAAAGTACAAATTTAATTAATTATATACCATCATATTCTAATTTCTCTTTAACCATTTTTCTAAATTAAAATTTCTAAATTAAGAATTTTAAATTAAAGCACATATTTAATTAATTAAACACTCTCATGCTTTAATATTTTCTTTTTAATCAAATAATATTTAATTATATGATTAACTCAAATATTATAATTAAATTATTTGCCAAATAAATCACATAGTGAAATTCACATAAAAGTAACATTACCAAAACAGACCGAAACTCAAAATCAAACAACACAGACAAAGATAAACTCACAAGTTTTAAAAAGGGTGGAAAGTCATTTACGAGTCCTCCTTGCAAGACAAGTATTTAGCCTATGGCTAGGATTGGGCTTGAACATTATCTCCCCATTCTTACCATTAAGTTATTGTGATAGGACACGCTCATCCTGGCAATTCAGGGAAGTCGATGTAGGGTACCTACAATCCTACATAAAAGATGAGCATGTACATATGATATATCTAAACTAAACAGGCAATGACGGAGAGTGGTACATCATGTAGATTTCGACTAGTAGGTAATTACGACTCCCTCCCTTAACCACATCAAACATGACAAACAGAAAGATAAAACAAACACATGCACCATACACATGCAAGTATGGGGTAAGTACCATAATAATTATAAGTCAAACATCAAATGCTTAGATAAAATAATGCATCATTACAAATATGAAGTAATCATCATTGAATCATCATTAAAGCATCATCTAACATTGCTATGAAAGAAATCATATTTACTAACTATGAATCATTAAAGCATCATTAATGCACTAGTAACCATAATCATTGAACAACACATGAAATATAGTCAACTAAGTAATCATCATTGGTATATCTCTAGTCCAAGTTATGAAATAATATCTTTAAAACTAACACATCCATGAAATAGGCATAAAATAGTTTGGTAAATATAATGGAAAAGAAAACTATAGGTGAGCACTACATTCAAGATCGATTTCGTTGCTTTAGATGATTTTTCATGGTTGTTTTATCTTTTGTATTACCTTAATGTCTCTTTTGGTCTATTCAGACATCATTTGTCTGCATTCTTGCAAACACACTAAGATAAAGTGCTATATTCCATTTGTATTTTCATTTTTGTTGTTTTGCTCTGTTTTGCCTTTTGATTCGAGTAGTTTCATATGAGGATGCTCATGCATACTTTTATATTCCTGGGATTCATTACATCTTGTGCCTTATTATAAATACACTACTATGATTAAAGTGTCATGAAGATTGATGCTTTGCCTCTTTTTTCCATCTTCCTTTGTCCAGTAAGTTTCCCTTTTGTGACATTAGCCTCATGATATATCTCAAATTGATCACCTTAGTAGACACATGTACTTTTTTGTGTACCTTGGTCATAGTTCCTTGACATGCAATTCTTTTGGCCCACTTTTCTAGTTGCTTATCACCTCACCCTTGTTTGCATTGGGGGGGTTTTGTTGTTGGTTCTTGTGCTTCTTTGGTTTGATGGAGTGAGCTATGTATTCAATATTTGTTCTTATGTATTAGGTGGATGTAGTAGCTGGGTACCTATGCATTTCAGTGAGATGGATCATTACCATATAGACAATCTTCTTTTTCTTCCTACTTTGGTTGTAGCCTTCCATGTTCAATTGATCAGCTCTTCAGGCTTTGGTGTTTCATGACATTTGTATCTTCAAGTTCAATTTTTTTTCTTGTGTGCCTCTTGATTCAAGTAGTATCTTCTAAGAGCACTCATATAGATTATAATATTCTCTACTTGATAAGGTTCTATTTTAGTGGAGGTTCTTCATATCAGTAGTTACTTTTTGGTAGAACTTTGCAACTTCTACATGCTTTAATGGTGCTCTTCATCATCATCTTTGGAGGCTTCTTCGGTCCTTCACTAGTTCTTTCTACATTAATTCAGTCTCCTTTTTGAGTAGGATTTTTTTCATGTGGTTTTCTCTATTTCTCCTTTTTGCAGAGATTTGGTTGTGCTTGGGTACCTCATCAAGCTTTGTTGTCGAAACCCAAATCTACTTTTAGTAGTACTTTCTAGGTTTTTAGCTACTCCTTAAGCTTCTCTTAGGAAGGGGGGAGGGGAGGGTGTTAGAGTAATTAGATATTTTCTAATTAACTCTATTCTATGTAAGCTAAACTTTAGATATCTAAAATTAATTCTTTTATTAATTATTATCATGCAACCTTGGTTTTACCTTTTAGGGTTTTGATCTCATTTATAAGGATCGATCTCTTTGTATACATTCATTCACTTTTGATTAATAGAAATTTCATTTTTTTCTCATCAAGAATGTCTCCTATGTGGATCTTGGAATTCCAGCCTCTATTTCTTTTTCTTCTCTCTTTCTATGACAGGTGTTTGCATGCAAGTGATTCTTGGGAGCTATGGGGTTGATCTTACATTAACTTCAACAATTATTTTTTATTTTGTTAATATTAGTGTTAAATTATTAAATTAATTTTTATTTTAGGTGTTGTTTATTATTTTTTAATAGATGACACAAGTCCAAGACATTTTGTGATTTTTAAATTTGTTAAGGTTGGTGTTAAATTATTAACTTATTTTTTATTTTAGGCATTGATAAGTATTTTTACATAGATGGTGTAACTTGAAGACATTTTATGATTCTTTATCTTTTTTGGTTAGTGTTACAATTATAGTTACATTTAGGATTAGTATAATAATTGTGTTTACCATTTTACCTAGGATACATGAAAGGGATATGAATTTGATTAGGGTTATGGATTAACATTAGAAGTATCATTAGCATCACATTTAACCTTCAAATTTAATGTAGAGACATGGTAACAATAAATATGAATGGTTTAAGGTTACAAGTAGTATAATGTTAACAACAACAAATTAGAGTTAGGGTCAAGATTACGATTGGGGTGAGGGGTCAGTATTAGGGGCAAGATGAGATTAAGGTCATCATTAAGGATAGGATGTTTAATTTATAGTTAGAGTTAGTATCATATTTAGGGTTAGTGTAGCAGTAATATTTACCATTTTACCTAAGGTAAATGGTAGGTTTATGGTTTTACCTTAGGAGTATTATAATGTGAATGATTATAATTATAGCTATGATTAGTATTAATATTAGTGTTTGGGTTCAGGTTACCTTTAAGGTTATTGTTAGTGTTAGTGCTAATTTTAAACATTGTTAAGGTTAGTTTTATTACTGTTGTAGTGCCTGCCCTTGTTTACCTCTTTCTAGACACATTGTTGATATTATTATCAGACTATGTTATACTAGTGTTATGTTGACGGATTAGTGGTATTGTTTTGAGACTATCAGACATTATGTTATGGATTCAGTTGATATATGATGAGATCATTTAGACTTTACATTTCATGTATGTATGATGATCATTACATTGCTTTTAGTTATTGATGATGATTAGTTAGATGGTTTATTATCTCATGTGTTTTATTATGGATACTTACCCCAGCCTTGCATGTGTATGGTGTGCATGATTATTCTTATTGTATGGTGTTTTTGATGTGGTTAAGGAAGGGAGTTGTAGTCACCTGCTAGTCGGGATCTACACGATGCACCACTTCTTGCCATTGCCTGTTTAGCTTAGTATATATTGTGTATGTACATGCGTGAATTTTATGCAGGTTGCAGGTACTGGGTATCAACTTTCTTGAATTGCCAGGATGAGCGTACCTTATCACATTATCTCAATGATAAGAGAAGGGAGATAAATTCTCAAGTCCAAATCCCAAACCCTTAAAACCATTGTCCTAGAGATATAGGATAAGTATCTGGATATTTCACCCACCGAATGTGTCGGATGACATAATTCGTGATTTTTAACCCTTTAGACTGATTTTGTATGAATT